>VVHJ01035939.1:17719-34238 GCA_015107715.1 Tylochromis polylepis
TTTATTAAAAACCAGACAAAGCAAGCAAGGCTGAACCATACTGATATGTTTTCTCTGGGTCGCTCTGGTTCTGTACCTGGGCAGCATGTGGCTCTAATCAAATAACCTAAAAGTACAAGCAGCTGAGAATATATCCAGTTACAAGCTTCATGTATTTTGTGGGTGAAAGCATAAAAGTATACATTTTATTACTGCATCTCACTTCTGTGTGGATCAATATTTTTATGTTTTTCTTACATATGAAATGTTTAAGTCGGGAGGTGGAAAATAAACTCCAGGGGTCAGCAGATTAGAGGGAAAAAAAAGTGTCACAGCTGGTTATGTAACTCAAATATACATTTTCCTGTGTGGAAAGCAGGTCTTTATACTTCACTTCGGGGACCTTAAACAGCATGCATCTTCATGAATTAAATTATTTAAAATAAACCACATATTCACTTTACTGTGCAAACTACAACAGATAATGAGTGCGTGTTTCCTGTGATTAATCTGGTTTATTTGCATATTGCCTTTATGTGTGTGTGCAAGGGTTCCTGTGCTGCACGCTTTACATCTGCATAGCTCCGTTTTCTTTGCATAAATCTGTTGTTGGTTTATTGATCCGTCTGCACTCTGAAACTGCCAATCAAACACATTTATTAAAAGCATGTTTTGAATCAAAGTCTTTTCAGTTAAAGCTCCTGGAAACATAAAAGAAGTAGATCAAATCCTGAGTAAATCCTCTGTGAAGAAGCACAAAGAAAGGTCATCACACTTATGTGACTGTTGCACACTGGTCAGAGTTGTGGTGACATTTGTTGGATAGCAGCCTGCTTAGTGCAGCAGACAGACAGAGAAATGAGAATGCTACGTGTCAGGACAATGTACCAGTCATCTCTTACTTGATTCACTTAGAAAAAAAACATGGTGAAATATTTGCACAGTCGCATGTTGGGAAGAATCTGATCTAATTCAGAAAATGGAAGTGCAGGAGATCCATCTGAAAAAGCCCATTTCCTGTGTAAACCAGAAGTCCAGTGGAGGGGAGGCAGTGAGAACATTTTGCTCTTACTTGACTCATTCTCTTGTCCGATGCTGGCACATCGTCCTCTCTGGTCGTGTAGGTGGAAGAGTGAATGAGGAGAGTTATATTAGTCCTGATTTTTTTTTTTTTGTAAAGGTTATTTTGAAGAAGAGGCATTTCCTGTTGAGTAGCAGATGGAGGTACAGGCTGTTCAGGTGAGGAATCCAATGATGGGACACACAAAGGAACTCACATCAACACAACAACCCACCCACCCGCTCAATATTAGAGCATGTACAGTCAGTCATGCTCCATGTGTTACAGCCTCCTGTTTGACGGGTGTAAAGGGTGCCAGCTGAGGATGTGCTGATGATGTAAATTATATGTTTGTTAATTTGGGACAAATTAAGAATCATCCAGTTAGGAGGTGGGGTGAATCCGTTTTTTGGTGAACAGCTGAGTTTGAGAGGTCAAAAGAAGTTCATTCACATGAAAGTCTTGCTATTAAAAGTGTGCACGAGCTGCATATGCTTAAGACCAGAGGTACTCATCAGAATGGCCGCCCAGAATTGAATTAATATATACAATGCTGGTAATTCTGAAGAAACAGTATGCAAGGCCTTGTTCACATAGGCCTAAAGACCAGTCAGTAACCACATACTGCTAGGCAAATTGTGGTTTCCCCAAGCAGTTGTTGAGTGGCTGCTGGAGATTCTTACTGTAGCCTTCGACTGGAAAAATTATTACCGCTGCATCAAAAACGTCCTTCTGATTGTCCTTGTCACTGGCAGATTTGCACAGCTGCCCGTAGTTTGCATAGAAGACACCGACTTGTCTGCAAAAACTTGCCATTTCCTCTCTGAGCTGCATGAAAAAGTGCATCACGAAACCAAAATAAAGACTGTTTGCCTTCAAAAGAAAAGCTGTGCCTTACAGCTTTTACTTTGAAAGTGAACGGTCCCCATTTAAAGTTTGCGCTGCATTTTACAAGTTCCACTACTGCTTAGTAGACTGTACCACTACTGCACAGACCAAAGTGCTGCACATCATTCAACAATAAAATAACTCCTTAACTTCACAGGTAGCCAGCGTGGTGATGTCAGGATAGGATAAGTATGTTTGCATTACCATTTTCCAGAGCCTAGCAGAAGCATTTTAGTCCAACTGCATTTAACTGATGTGCTTTCTGTATTTAAGCTCTTAATCTCAAAAGTAACTGGTAACAGGTCAGAAATAACAATGTAAACTAGCTCTCAATATTATTATTATCAACAATAAAGGCATCATGATTTGTCTGGGGAAAAACAAAGAAGGCCAATGTAAGGAGTTAATAATTTATTAATTTATTCATCTACAAAGGGAGCACCTATCATCAAGTACCACAGAAGCGATCATAAAATCATCATATTGCGACGGTGCCACGGATTTTGTGAATTTCAGTTTTTGATTTTAAGTGAATATGTTTGAGCTCCTGTTTCGCTTTTATTCTTCTAGTGTTTGCAGTTTCAGTGTTCTGGTTTGTTATATTACGACTGAGTCTTTGATTTCACTTTACTTCAGGTAATATTTAGTTCTGGTTTGTCTCTGCTTTTTTATTAGAAGTTTTAGTTCCTTTATTGTTTCCCTGTCCATAACCCCCTCTGACTTGTCATCTTATGCCTGTTTCCCTGTCTGAGTTCACTTTGACGATTGACTTTCCTTCCATATCTTGCATTAGTTTAACTTCCGTCCTCCCTGTTTAGTTCATGTCTTTTTTTAAGTTGTCCATCCATGTTCCCTCCCTGAATTGACTTCATTTGTGTTTAGCATTGTTTCAGCCCCTCGTTTCACTTGTTGTTGTTTGTTTCCCCTTTTATTCTGAGAGTTTCCTCTTGTTTCTTGCTTTTTCTTCCCCCCCTGTCTTGAATCACCGTCACCTCTGTCTCATACCTCATATGTCTCCACTTGCTGGTAAGCAGTGTCAAATAATTAATCATCACTCTCATGTTCCTTCAAGGTTTTGTGTCCTCCTTTTTCTTTTGCTTCCTTTGATCTCAGTTTAGTTTCTTGAGTTCAGGCATTTCTTTCATCTGCTTGGATTAGACGGTTTATCCTGCCGGATCTGTGCAGCGCCTTTTGCTTCAGTCTGTTGTCAATAAAACTCCCTACCATCTCAAGAGTCTGCCTCCGCCACGCGGGTCTGTTTCTTACTACACCCTCGGCACATATATCATCACAAGGGGAAAAAAATCAAAATCAAAACCCTTTTAAATGAACTCTGTTTCGTTAACAGCTTTTTTTTTAAAAAAACTTTGCCTTTTAAATATTTTCTTTCCTTTGAATAATAAGCAGAGATTTTGTGTCTCTTGCAGGCCACACCAACACCTCAGATGAGTCGCACCCGGAAAGCTTAATGATAGCTCATTTAACCAGAGCCATTATTCAGCTTTCAGTCTGTGGACTGGATGGTTTTATACTGGTTTGCTTGAAGAGAAGATTAAACTTTAAATTGTGTTTTTGGACCACACCCACAATCAACAACAGGTTTTACACTTCAGAAAACAGAAGTGTAATCTCAAAATCTCACATGGCTTCTGGCTAGGAAGTAAATCCTTAAACCTGGGCTATTGCAGGGTTTCGGTGTTGTGTGATATATACTCACCAGAAACTTTTAGGTACACCTTCACACTGCTGATTTGGACCCTCCTTTGCCTTCCAAACTGCTTCAGTTCTTCGTTGCACGGCATCAGCAAGGTGCTGGAAGCACTTGGTCCACATTGTCCACATTGATATCATAGCATCACACACTGATGCTGCTGCAGATTTGCTGGACGTACATCCACAATCCATGCTTTGTTGTTTACACGAAATTATGACCCTACCATCTGAATGTTGCAGCAGAAATTGAGACTCATGAGACGAGGCAATCTTTTTCCAGTTTTCTGCTGTCTGAATTTGCTCAGCCTGTTCTTAGCTGATAGGAGTGCGACCTGGTGTGGTCTTCTGCTGCTGCTGACATGCATACCTTGGTTGTAAAGAGCGGTTATTTGAGTTACTACTGCCTTTCTATCAGCTTTTAGCAGTCTGAATATTTTCCTCTGAGCGTTGACAGCAACGTGATATTTTCACCCAGAAAACTGCCACTAACTGGACATTTTCTCTTTTTTAGACTGTTCTATATAAACCCTAGTGATGGCTGCGTGGGAACATCGTCTGAAATGCACAGACCAACAACAACCACGCCACGTTCACAGTCGCCTTTCTTCTCCATTCTGATGCTCGGTTTAAACTTCAGCAGGTCGTCTTGACCGTGATTGGCTGAATAAATATGTAAATTAATGTGATGTTGAACAGATACATATCTAATCTCACATTATGTGCTTTATAGTTGCTGTCTTAATATTGTTTTAATGGCTAACTTAACATCTAGCCAAGGCATAACCGTTGCACATGAACCATTTGGCCAACAATGGCAGCGGCATTTATGATTTAAATAAAAGAACGATTAAATTAATAAAGGAATAAATAAAGAAACAAAACCTGCCACTACATAAATGGGATGAATAACCAGCAGATGTTTAACGTGTGTTTTCACGGTTTGTGTTATTTTCATAAAATAAATGATTTAAAACAAGGTGATAAAACATGAAGAGGAATCTGCATTTGTGCTTTCCAAACCTTTACCGGCTTTTTACCACCATGCTCTTCTTCCAGCGATAACTGATTTTTCCGCACGCTGTTCTGATCTTTTGTTTCCCACTCGCCATCACACAGATCTGTGACATTTTGAAACGTGCTAGTCACATGTTGGCATTCCTAGTTCAACTTCAAACATTATTAACACAGTCATTTAAAACGTTTAAAGCGCCCCAAGAAAGCAAATGTTCTTTTAACACAGTGGTCTTCAATTCACCGTAATGAGTGGAGTGAGTGAACGTCTTAATTGTGCCATTTTTTTCCCCCCACTCATCACCACAAATTCAACAACAACAACAAAAAAAAAGCCTAAAAACAAAAGGTTACATTTCAAAGTACTCTTTCGTATTTATTCTCTGTTCCAAAGTTGCCTTGAAATGGGTATTCAGATAAAACTTTACCCGCAGTAGTGCTTTATGTGTCCAATAAAAGGCGCACGGCCAACTGAAAGAGAGGCTCTGTGTTTGTGTGATGGCTAGCTGAGAGGCGAACATTACTCTCTGATTGGTTTAATTAAATGCGCGAGAGTGACAGCACATTCAGGGATGGTCATTTTGAAAGCGATCGGTGTAATCACACACTTGTCGTAATTGGCAATCTGATGCAACAGCAATTTCAATCAAATCATAGGATAGCCACACTGACAATTTGTTTATCAAATCAATTGAAAGTATTTTTTCTGAGTTTTTTTTTTTCTTTTAAAGTGTGGACCTGATCGTAACTGGTATTTAAATGTAATTTTAGAAGCACTTTTCTATAAATTTGCGTAACTTGAAAATTGGACACTGCCCAGTTGTATTTCTCATGATACCCAGAAGGAAGATGGTGGGTGTAGCAGATTTAACCACAGCCAGCTGCACTTTTTGTTAGAAATGGATGAAAACTTGAGGGATACTTTCACATGTATTAAAGCCTGTCTAAAAACATTACTTACACTGCATTGCAAGAGGCGTGGCATTGTATTTCTGATTGTTATCGAATTAAATGTCTTTAAAATACAAGTCCACTATGCGAACAGTGTAGAAATATATCATTATAAGACACTAGGTTTATGAAACATATTCTACTTAAAACTGTGTTCACTTCAAAGCCAAAGCTCACAGTAAGAAGAGCCATTTTTTTTTAACCAACCTTGAAAGACATGCCTCATTAATTTAGAGACGTTAAAATGGACTGAAAAACCCAGAGACTTCCACCTTCTACAATGAATCATGCCAGTAAGTTTTATCAGACTTTTCTTGTCTGGTCTGCAGCACACAGTGAACCCAACAGGTAGCAGAGCAGCAGACGCAGCTTTATTCCTTTGTCTGTGTCTCCACAGGTTGTGTTCAGGCACAGTCTGGCTGCCCTCATAGCTAAATCTGTAAAGTTGCACGGGAAAAATAGGAAGAACTCTGAAAAGGCACCTGGCAAACAGTTTTACACTGAATGGGTGTTTTATGACATCTGTTTAAGATGCGCTCACACTAGAAAAACAGTTGCAAAATTTAAACTGCGTCAGTATTCACGGTTTTACCGTGGCCTTTAACTCCATGTCCTTCCTATTCTTTCTTGCTACGAGAGGCTTGTTTGCTTGAATGTTTTTTTGTCTGTTATTGTGGTAACACTCTTCTCTGAATATGGAGTGAATTTTGTGTGCCAAAACAAACAAATCAATTAAACTTTGTTGCTTCCTAATTGCTTTTTCATAGTGTGGATTTCCTGGTTTGGAAGGAAGAGTTTTGCCATACTTTGCATCTGAACCTCGACCATTTTTTCTCAGGAAGCGTGAAAAAATCTGCCAAGTATTATGGCTGGTTGTGTGAAAATTATGTGGATGGAAAAATTGCATCGCACGAATGTCTGTAAAGTCGTATGCAAAATTGCATTATAATGTGAGTGTCGTCTGCAATACACCTCTGGAGCAAACACAGACTCGACTTTACCTTTAAAACTTTTGGGTTCACTCAAAAGAACAGTTGTTGACAGCTGAAGTAATTGCTTGTAAGGCGCCTATCACGTGAACTTGAAATGATACAGGAAAAGGCAGAAAATGTTTTTCTTTATTAGTCTCTTAGTCACACGCGCACATAAACACAGCTGCAGTGTTTCAGACTTCTCCTTCAGGGCAGCGTGTTGAGCGCTGGCGTATCGAGGCTGCGCTTTTGCAAGCGAGAACATTGCTATTGATTCCTGTTCACCTCACCTGAATCAAACGATTTCTAAAGGGAGCCGATTCCACAGTCAAGCACGCCGTTGCTCATGTGACCCCCATCTCCCCTCAAAAATAAAGAAATATGCTCTCTTTACACATTTCTCCAGTAATTTAGCTATCTAATGATGTTATAATAAATTAGTCCTGCTTTCAAACCGAGTAATGCATTCCAGTTTTCCTGCCGCTGAATAGATGGGACACGGGTCACTCTGCCTCTGAGACTTTCTAACTCATAAATCACAATTTAATTAGTTTGCGTTTCAGTAGACTTCACCGTGCTGCCAATAAGAGACAATTTGAGAGAAACAGTGAAACTTGTGTTGTGAAGTTGGAGAGAAATATTAGATATTGGCACCAAATGTAGGCGACTGGCAGCTAAATTCATATTTCCGACGTGCAGTGCGGTGCAGTACTCTTCTAACAGGGTTACAAGCAGCGATTGGCTGTGGCTGCAGGAAAATACAAAGAGAGTGGATGAATAAATTCAGACTCTTTCCGTTGCTTTGCAGTGGGGGACTTTGAGGGAAGGCCCAAAGGCCACAGTGAAACCTTTGTGAAACTTCAAAATGGCTTGAATTTCAGTCATGACTGATTTTAGAAACTCATTCAGGACTTGAATGTTGAGCTACAGTATATTAATAATGCCTCTACATTATATTTTCTCAAATTACACTGCATGAAATAATAATTGAACTCATTTGGATTAAATTGAATTTGCTCAACCATTTCCACTGGGGATAGAAAGCTCTGCGCTATCACACTGTTGCTGTGGATTGATATGTCCGGCTACCCCAGCTGTAGTTTTGATTGACGTATTCTCGACTGCGGGGCTGGTCGGCGAGTGTAGATTAAAGAGCAAAGACCATCTCAAGTGCGGTAAACAAACCTAAAAGCTGTGTGGTTTGACTATTTCTCAACACAACTTCACTTTGAAAACTACGAAGAAACTTTGTCCACTTAATGCCTGTTGATTGCATCTGCCTCCAGTTTGCTGCTTGAAATATGTAATCAAACATCATCTTGACTCACTTCAAAGTGGGGAAGGTGCTTAAGGAGGTGTAGCGCATTAATCACTTAACAGGTGATAAACTAAATAAGGTGTAATTGACACAAGTGGGTTCATTAAATGTTGTGCAAAATTAGCTACACTTGATTAATTTATGCCACTTATAATACATTTATGTATTTCATTGATGCTTCCATCCTGAATGGACTTCCAGCTGGGCACAGAGGGCAACTTCCCAACATTTGCATGCTGGAATGTTTAACATTAATGGAAAACTCATTAGATAACAAAATACATGAGACTTTAAACAGATCACTGATTATCATCTTAAATCCCAGTATTAGTGGAGTTTGGAAAATGTCTTGTGTGTAAACTTTATCCTTTGTGTGATGGAAAAATGTAGACTCGATGGCCACTTTTAGCCAATAGACAACACATTTATTAACACACATCTATAAGATTTGCATATAATAAAAGATACACTGAAGCACAGAGACACAGATGATCAGACACAGAGACATACAACCCCCACCTATACACGCTTACATACACCCCCGCAAATAGACACTCTATAGACACACATGTGATACACATACACACACATACTCCTACCATTTCCATACATTTCCATTTAGGAACATAGAGTCTACGTGTGGATTTGGTTCAATTCAATTCAATTCAATTTTATTTATATAGCGCCAAATCACAACAACAGTCGCCTCAAGGCGCCCCAGTTCAATGTGAGCACAGTTTCAGAGAGTGCGTGAGATATGTTTTTTTGGGGGGGCACATGTTCGATGGCCTCCACAGTCACCAAATTTCAATCCAGAAGAGCAACTTTGGGATGTGGTGGAACGGACATCTTGATTGTTTTCGTGCGAGTTGCTATGTTGAGGACTACTGGATGGACATATTTATGCAAATATGATCCAAGTGACTTCTTCAGTCTCAGCTGACTGCAGGTTTCCCCAACCTTATAAACAGTACATCTGCACAATGACTGAAACCAGCCCACTGAATGAACAGTGGGCTGTGAGGTCAGTTTCTTCGTCATTAATATGCAAATATAAGGTTGGGGAAACCTGCAGTCAGCTGAGACTGAAGAAGTCACTTGGATCATATTTGCATAAATATGTCCATCCAGTAGTCCTCAACATAGTTCAGTTTCTACCAGTTTAGCAGCTAATTTATTTATTTTTTTTGGCCTGAAACCTATATTTGCCACTTTTCCTATTTTTAAATAAAATAGTTGGTAGGTATCAGCAGGGTTCCCATCTCATTTTTGTCCTGGAGTGACCACGAGGCTAAAACTAGTTGCCTGGATGTTCCCTTGTGCTGAAAGACACCTGGTGAAGAGTGCTGAACCTTTAGATAATGGAAAGGTTCCTTTAACAACTCTGTCACCTTGGCACGACCCATTATTATGATTAATAGTGCCTCCCTCCTCGCGGATAATTACAGCTATTTGTATATTTCCGTATGTATGTAGTTGTTGATTTACTAATCTGCGATGTGGAAGTCACTGTCAGAAGGCCAATTTGAGGATCCTTTATGATAAATGATGGTATCTATCGGAGCCAGCGGTGTGAAACCGGGTTATGACTAAGGTCACTCCAAATGGAGTTTGTGGGACTGTAGGTGCTTGCAAGTCAGTGTCATCAACATAGATCACAGAGACCCCCCCCCCTCGAATGACCGAGCCGCTCTGACGCTTTTTAACTGCTGCTACAAAGAGAACAAGATGGAAGAAGAGGGGTTTTTTTTTTGCGTGTTTCCAAGATAAATACAGCAAAATGGAGATACAGAGGTGGCTCAGAGGGACAGTTTGATGTTTAAGAACACAAGTAGTGGACCGGCTTGGCCTCCCTTCAGCAGCTTTTTTGATTTATCGTAACAGAACATGTTAAGTGCTGCGTTTAATGTAGCCAGATAGAATACCCATCTTCCCCTCCACTCCTACAGCACCCCGTGATCGTTATGTCATTTGTTTATGATCCACAGCCCCCTCATAATGGCCCGTTTGGCATAATGCAATCCATCAGTCTTCTGAATGGCCTACTTTCACATAGACACCTTTCCCCCTCCTCTGCGATGCATTAACAAAAAAATGTGTTAAACCAACGATTGACTTTGAAATAGCAACACGAGGACGTAGGTGTGTTTTCAGAAAGCCAGAGTCATTGCCGTTGGAGAGGACTATAATGTGATGACTATTTGGCAAGTGCATCCAGTGGTATGGTTTTTTTTTTTTTTTTTTAAATGAGTCTGTGGAGGCAAAGTTGAATGCGTTCAGAAAAAGCTTTAGGTAATTGACATAGTCAGCTAAAAGTGACTGTGAGTCTTTTTCATATTTATATTAATGCCACTAGTATATAGTTGAGGCTTGAAAACGTTTCCCAAAAAATAAAATTAAAATCATGTTTATATACTGTGAACCAAAATGAAAAATTAACTGTAATCTCTTATCTGCTGCACCCCACCACTTTTTGGCATTTTACATTTCAGTTGTTGATTTGTTTTTGCTGAAGGGAAAGCACGTTGTTTTATCTTTCATTTTCACAAAAGTAAGCTCGGTTAAAGTAATCATTTTGTGCCAGGTTCATGGCCTGGAAATGTCAAGCCATCACATGCAGTTAAAGACACTGCTATCTCACGAGGCGGCTTAAATGCTGAACATTGTCCATGGGCAGAAATAACTTTACATGAACACAATATCCACTGACATTTGGTGTCTGTAGCACAGAGATCAGTGCCTGCTTTTTAATAATGACCCTCAGAATTATTTGAGGTTT
Source organism: Tylochromis polylepis (assembly GCA_015107715.1). Classification (NCBI taxonomy): domain Eukaryota; kingdom Metazoa; phylum Chordata; class Actinopteri; order Cichliformes; family Cichlidae; genus Tylochromis; species Tylochromis polylepis. The sequence goes on from VVHJ01035939.1 coordinate 28,390, forward strand.
TGAGAAAGTTATTGCATGTGGCAGGGGGGCATAATATCAGGGACTGACTGTTTCATTCACTGCAACATGACCTGACCCCTTTTACAGGCCTGGAGCCACTCTGGTTAGTGGAAATGTCATAACGTTCATGCGCCGATCACCCGTGCTGAGGTCTTGGACACTACTGTAGGTTCAACCTAATAAAATCAGCCTTTTATGCAGATGTGTGGCAGCAGATACAGATATCAGGGAGGAAGGGAAAATCTCACCTTTAGCTGAATATCTGCACATTATTTAGATACTGAAACAGTGTTTAGTGTTATTTAGAGGGGGGGAAAAGAGATCCGATGAGAAAAGTTGCATTTTCCAATAGATAAGCAATGCTTAAAACAGCACATCCACATTCATGTCAGCAACAGGCAGTAAAACGATAGCCAGTATGGTGGAAGCAGCCAGTGGAGTACCAGGGGGAACCCAGGTTTATCTAGGCTTGCCACTGGCACCATAAAATCAGTTGTGGCTCTAATCCAACACAAAAAGCAGGAATATGATTGGCCAACCAACAAATTTGACTTTATGCTCAACAAGCTGATTTTTATGCATGGGGATAAGGAAGCTAAGAAGTCTTCTAGAGACGTTTACCCTCATGACATATGCCCCTACCACAGTAATTCTACAAGTTCACTGTGGTGACCTGGTCAAAGTCAAAAGATCAAGGCCTAGGGAATCACACGAAGAAGCTGTGGCGAGGCTCAGGGTAAAGTTTGATCAGAACTTCAGGCTGTTTTTCTGAAGCGAGTGTGCTCTTCAGGAAACACAAAGAGGTTAGCGCCTGAAAACGCACCTCTGTTCTGGGTCTGCAAACGTTCTGTGACCTGATGGTAGCACCAGATTCCTCTGGGAACTTTAAGTTTGGATAAATTCTACCATGAACTTTCACCCAACAAACCCCTTTCTGTCTGTGGCAGTTTGGAAAACTCATCTTGATCCTTTTACATGGTCAGTCCTCTTGAGAGAATCAGCAAGGTGTTGGTAGAGACCCTCAAAGAGCATTCGATGATTGGCTTACAGGTTATTCATGATCACGACTGTTGGAGGGCTTCTCAACCACGAAACCACAAAAGGTCTTCTCCTCTCTTCAGCAGCTGACAGGCAAAAGTATCACATTTATCAAGTAAGGTGAGCAGAGGCCCTGTAAAATGGAGGAGATAACACAGCTTGAAAGAGGCGAATGGAAGAGAATATGAAGGTCCTCCTCATGCCTGCTGATCACAGTGATGAAAAAGCTGATTCACAAGGAAAACTTAGCTTCATCTCAAAGTCCAATTTCCTTTGAGAGCTGTAGAAGAAAAGGAAAGAATTCTGCAGATAGTGACCTGGCAGTTTTAGGAACTGATGATCCTGAATCGACTCTAATTTATTCTAATTGTAGACTTGTTGTAGACAAAGGGCATTTATTCTTGAAATACTGTAGTATAAACATGCAATATAATGGAAGGGGTTGGGAAAACTTAAAAATCACCTTTTTGCTTAACCTTCACGTTGTGGTATTCTGTGTTTGGAGTGTTTTTAACTATCCAGCCATCCATTCTCTATTGCTTATCCTTGTGTGTTTTTAACTGGATGAGGTAAATTGCACTTAAAACATCATTTTGGGTTATTGTTATTTTGTTAACTTCCCTGATCGTTATTGTCACAAAGTGTTATTAATGATTTGTTCAAGGGCCGTTCAACAAGATGAGCAGGATGCAGAGCCAGAACAGGGTCCTACGATGCTGACCCCAGTTGATTTGGTCTGATTTGCACATTTTGCATATATTTTTATTAAAAAACAAGAAGCACTCCAAGAGCACAGACCTCCATCAAGGCAGCTCACTCTGTGGGCAGTATGGCCTTTTAAGGGAATAGTGTTGTTTTTTGTATATATTTATCATTTTGACCTTCACATCAATCTGCTGAATTTGAAAGAGAGGTCAGAGGTCAAGTGTGATGTGATATTTTAACTCTTTATATGATTCTTTCTATGTGTTGAAAAGAAAAAGAAACCGCACCACACTTGTAAGACTCGTAGTTTCTGAGTTATAAGGCTTTTTGTCACTTTTCAACTGAATAAATCATTGCATTGACCTTGAAGACCTTTGTGGTTGTAAGCTAAATGTTAATGAGTTGATATAACATGCTTCCACACATGCACGCAAACACTATGAAAAACATAACCAGCCTCCATTCCAAGCTGATTGACTGCCGCTCTCAAAAACTGGTTCTATTTTTCACATTTTAAATAAATAATCTGTTGAAATTGTTGTCTAGTAATCATGTGAGTGATGTAAATTTGGCTGTTGATAACTCAGTTATACTGCTGATTAACTGCGATGAAGCAGGATCATCATTTTGAGAATCGATACATGCAAATATTTGTTTTACCAAAGCAATACTTTACTTGAAAACCTTGAAAATGCTTAAAAAAGTGCTTGAATTTGACTTTGGGGAAAGGTGGAGGAGCTCTGTGGCCAAGATGCAGCGGACCATGCAAGATTTTGATGGTCTACCATTAGGCATCCTTATAAATTGCCTCAGCCAGCACAGATGGTCTTCCACAGTGGTGGCCACTGTGATGGGAATCTGTTGAGATGTTTTTTGAATGTTGGAGCGGAATTACACGTGTATGGCCAACGCTTCCCAATGTGGGAAAACGTCCTTTGGCAATGAGTGCAGCACCCGAATACAAAATAAGAGTGCAGTGAAGTATGCGCTCTCCTCAGAAAGACTTCCTGGGAGGTTGATTTGTGCTGAAAAAGGAAAAGAGGGACTTAACAAGGATGCCAGATCACCAGTCCATCTAAGCCTGTTTAAAGCATCCTGCCAGTACAGTACTGTTACTGGCAGGATCAGGCCAGTAACAGTAGTGTGCAGGCCCATCAACGGGCCTGCACACTACTGCACCTCTGAAATCATTCAACCCATGCAGGCCAAGAGATGTGGCAGGAGTCCTGGTGAGGGTGAGGCTGTTTACTTACTTCGCCAGCAGCAGCAGCGAGCTGTGTGGCTGGTGATGGAGGGGTTGCTGTAAGCAGATGGGCTACAGGCAACCACCGTAATACTAACTGCTGCGCACTATATCTCGACACCCCGTGGGCTTTGTGACACTCAGACAGGGAGTGAAATGATGCTGTCAACTCGGTACCAAAGTGTTAAAAGCGGGATATGTAATGCGTTGAAGTGGTAACAGTTGTCAAACTGTCACAATCAAGATGACATATACTCCGACACGAGGAAAAAGCAATCTGCTGCAATAGTCACTGATGTAAAATACCATGTTGTGAAGACACTTTTCCCTGAAACCCTTTACAGCACAATGAAGATGAGTTCATGTTCTCTGTATTGTGTCCAAGGTTTACTTTGATGCAAAGATGCAACTGTGGCTTTGTGCAACACAAAAACTTTAACAGAATTACTTCATACCACCGTACCGACTAACACAAGCTTAAAACACAGAGCAGTTCATCAAATTATCAAAAAAACCAATACATTTTCCACCCTTGTGCAATCAGATCGACAGCTTTGGGACTGAAAAATGACTGTATACAAAAAAATGTGCAAATACGTAGACAGTTTGTTGCAAATATATAGCTAACACAAGTATTTATTTTCTCTACATAATGAGACACTGGTTTATGAATGCATCTGTAAGTTGCAAAAAGGTTTATTGACAAGCAACTCGGAGCATGAAAGACAAAATGTTTACTGTGCATTTTACTGAAACCATCACTTTCCCCCCACCTAACCTTGATGAAAATGTTTTTGTTGCATTTGCTGGGAGTCAGACCTCACAAACCTTTCAGTTCAGTGCTGCAACTCTACAAAATTCACAAGCAAAAAAACAAATAAATGCCTTTTAATGTAATCTACTTCATTTCGTATCGATTGCTGCATTTGAAAAGGCTGTTTGTCGTGACACATTAGCTCTGCCGTTCTGAGAACCTCACGTAGTTTTTATTTTATAGAAAGTTTTAGCTGAAATGGCTGCAATGTGTCCCTTTAAACGACCTCTGCGCATGTAGGGTAAGTGGTGACGGCTTGATTGGATTAATCAACATATTTTCCTTTGACTCTGCATGAGCAAATAATAATTTTGACACAGACATAATATTCGACTGTAGAACAGCAATTTATCAGGGATACCGATGTACAGTCACTACAGTCACCTAGGTGTCGGCTGTGTGATTTAGGCTAGCCTGACGTGTGTGTAGCACAGGCCCAGGCAGTTTTAGCATGTGTTCATTAGCGGATGCTGGGGAAGCTTATCATTCTGAATAGCCTCATTAGTGATAGGGATTAATATGCCGTAGGTTCATTAGAGAGACAGGCGGAGGACTGTGTTGCCAGAATTGCAACAAGGCTGCTGGTCAGAGCTGGCCTTCGTTGTAGTGTAGTTTAAGCTATTAACGACGAAGCCTCTGTAGAGTTTCAATCATTTGATCACAACAGATGACACAGTGGTGTATTCAAAATTCAAGGCTAATACACACTGGAGTATGATTGTGATGTGAGTCTGACAGCATCCTGGCTTATGGTGTATTTCTATGGAAGATGCCATGATCACATTTCAAAAAATACTTCTGTTAATTATATTAAAAATGTATGTTTTTCTTATCTTTCTTTCAAGAAGTAATTGTGCTAGGTGTTTTTAAAACAGGCAAGGTAGCCTTGGTCGAAATAGTGATTTGATGTACATGTGACCATGTAAAATGAACTGTAACTAAAAGAGCAGCTTGTATATGACATACCTGAGTGTAAGTAAAGTGACAATAATGTTGACTTGAGTAAGACATAGCAAGTAATTCCAGATACAGCACAATAATGTGCAAACGTCAAAAGCCAACCATCTGAAACAAAATAAAACCCAGTTTTGGTTCATACATAGAGTTTGTTGTGCTGTGAGCTAGTTGTTCATTAGCGATTAAACTCAGGTTAGCTAGTGTTGATCAGTGTTAGCGTTTAAAGAGGAAGAGAAGAGCAAAATATTTAAGGACAAGAATAAAGATCACATGCTGTATTTATGTGGAAAGATCCAATTTTAGACGTTAGGTCATAATCCGTCCATATATTGGCAATAGAAAAAGTTTTATCTGCCACAAACAGAACCCTTAAGATAAAAAAAAAACAAAAAAAACAAACTGTGGTTTAAGTTGACTTCACTATTTTTTTTGTCTGAGAAAAATATTTGAAGACGTGCTTCATTTTCATCTTAGACTTCAAAACTTCATGGGATGCAGTGGAAATTCCATCTACAGGAAGCCATAAATATTCTGATTGTTAGACCGAGTTATCCATTCAACAAATGCTCTTCTGTTTGCATCTGAATGACTGCTGGTGGGCCACAGCATACTTGTCCTGTGCCAAAAGCATGCTGGGGAAGGAACTCATGCACCACGCGTCTGTGCGGCACATTAAATATTAATTTGAAGCGCGACTGTGTGTTCTTTTATTTATTCAATATTACACCCACTAAGATTCAGTGTTTGAGTTAAAAAGTTCTTTGGAGCCCATTGTTTCATCGCATAGGGCTTTAAAATGCCCACGGGTCAGAAAAACCTCTGCAGTTACACTTTGTTCCTTCCGCCTTCACAGTAAACGCAGAAGAAATGCTGCTTTTGTACTGTAATGCTCATTTGGTGTGTTGACTCATGCGGTGCTTTTGACTTAGTTTGACTCTTCTTCTCTATTCTAATATCTTTTCCACTTTATAGTGCATATAACATCAAAATTCTGCCACCCTCTCAGAGAGAAATGAGGCATATTACATCAGGGTTAAGAGTAAAAAAAAAAAAAAAAAAAAAAAAAAAAAAAATTTAAACATAAAAAAAAAT
>VVHJ01035939.1:34258-48326 GCA_015107715.1 Tylochromis polylepis
AAAAAAAAAAAAAAAAAATGAAGCTTGTAAGTTCAGTGAAATCGCTCTGTGATATTTTAGTGGGAAATTTAGATTTTCAGCAGTGCACTCTCTTGGATTTGAACCAACATGAACATTAGCTGTGAATTCTTATGTTTGTGTTTTAAGCCATCAGTAAAACTACAAAGGGAGAGCACCTGTTTTATGAGGAACTTTGAAATGCAGTATATGACACTTTTATGGTACAGAAATAATGTGATTGTGTACAAAGCTGGGGGAATGGTGAATTTTGGTATTGCAGTGATCAATGTTTACATGTCAAACTTATTTGACACGCAGCTCACTTTGAGCTTAAGTTGGCCAAACCAGCAAATCCCCCCTTCTTTCAGCGTAAAGATGTTTAACTACACATGTAATATAAGAAAAAGAAGTGCAATTTCAACAGCACATCTCTGTTTTTCAGTTAAGCTGCAGAAAAGGTTCTGGTAGCTCACTGCCCAGAAAATGTTCCTTTCCCCCCTTTGGACCCATTGTTAAAAAATCAGAAGTTTTTTTTATTAGACAGTGGATCTTTTTATTGTTATTGTTTATCTATTACTTAATTACTTTGGTGTAGTATGCATGGCAATGGTAGATGTCTTTATCAGTATGAATTAGTACAAAAAGTCCTAAAACTAATGGAAATACTGTTAGAAGTCCAAAATCCATGCCCTCCTTCACATTTTCCAAAGTCGTCCACTGGGTCTGATTGGGGTCTTTGCTGGGCTAAATCTGGCCCCTGGGCCTTGTGTTTGACAGCTCTACTCTAGAGTTAAAGACGTAGAATAAATACGCCTTTTCTTCACAGTATGCTTTTGCTAGAAATCGATTTACATTGTGAAATGCTGTCTGATCAGTTTTGCTATATTTAGCTAAAACTGAGCAGAGAGTATAAAACTTCACACTTTAGAATTCATCCTGTGACTTTTGTCAGCAGTCCCGTCATCGGCGAACACTAGCGAGCTGATTCTAAAGGCAGCCATACTTGCCCACGCCATAATACTGCCTCCACTGTGTTTGACAGATAATGTGGTGTGCTTCGGCTCATGGCTCCTTCCTATTCTTCTCAGTACATTTTTCTACCCATTATTCTGGTACAAGTCAATCTTCAGTTAATCTTCTTCAGTCCAATGTTTGTTTGTTTTTGTTTTTTCCACAGCTGCGTCGGCTCTTTTAGATGTTTTCTATAGAAGTCTACCCTGACCTTCCTGTAAGTGTAACCAGTGGTTTAGCTCATTGTAAGCGCCCTGTAATTACCTTCATGAAGGTGTTTTTTGATTGTAGCCACCTGCCTCCTCAAAAGTATTCTTCACTTGGTCAATTATTCTTCTTAACCATGGAAATAATTCTGCCGTCATCAACTGTAGTCATCTTCTGTGCCCTTTAAGAGCTTGTTGATTTAGGCTCTTAACGTTTTTGCTCTCTCTGGTTTCAGGACCACAAGGACTGTGTCTTTGACCAACAAATTATGGCCCTAATTCTAAAATTTGAGCAAAGAGACTAAAGCATCCAAAGGTAAAATATACTAAAACAAACAGCTGTCAGTGCTCGGGCGGTAAACATGCTTGCTTTATGGTAACATCAATTTGAGTTCTTTAGTTAGGGCTTTACTTCTCTCTGCTATCTCTTTTCAGCGTTTCTACAGGCAATACAAGTTATGACAGACCTTCTTAATAATTGATTAAAACATACAGTATCTCAAATTGCTTGGACTAGTACAGTACCAACACGAAACAAACAAAAATTTAAAAAAAACACCCAGAGGTCTGACACAGCCCAATCTGAACCCAACAGTTTGAGTCACAGAGAAAGTCGACAAGCAGACAAACAAACAGGTTTTTTTCTTTTAATTTTCCTTTTCTGTTATTATTAAGTTGCAGGTGTTGACACATGAATTGTTTCTCCACTTGTAGACTTAATAAGGCTTGTAATAAATTAACAACTGCTGTGGTTTTACGAGCACACCAAGATCAGCACAAGGTTTATTCTTAACCCTCCCCTCTTTTCTTTTTCATAATCAAAATTCTAACTTGTTTGTTAGCCCTGTGGCACTCTCAAAAAGCACAGAAAACATCACAGCCGCCCACCACTGGCAAGGCATTAGCATGCAACAGATGTTGTGAGGCACCGGAGTTTCTCTTTCACAAAGACTGCAACAAAGCATCAAAAACAAACTCATGTACAGATGTTCTTGACAGCAAAAGAGAGAGCAGCAGGAGCAAGCTAGTGATGCTGAGCTCTGCTTGTCTGGAAACTGTCTCCTTACTAAGCTTGGGGTAAATTCAGCTGCCACAGGTGATATACCTGATGTGAGGAAGACAAAGAAGCTAAAAGGGAGTGTGTCTTTTTTTTTAATGTTAGAGCCTTTCACAAATAATCATAAAAATTCAGGAACTCTTTGTTCCCGGGCCTTGAGCTGGAGGGATCAATCTAAAATGTGAAAATGTGCAACATTTATAAGCTTTGTGTCCTCTTTTTGAGGTTCTGATGCATTTGGTCACTGAAGGCTGAAGTCATTTTGGACAGCGTGGTGCTCACAGTGTGCCCTGGCCTTTGGGATAATCCGACATGATCCAAATTTAATGTGCAGTGAGCATCTTCGAGAGATGGAGGGAGCAGGATTTGATGCATAATTCTCCGCCGTCATCACAAAGATGGAAAGCCGGAATGACTTCTCGAAACCATTATGTTGACTGTGATTAGAGCTGATCTGTTCCTGGCTAAGTAGATGCCAGAGAAAGCGATTTCACAGCAGTAAAGAAGTCCCCCATACGCCTCAGTTCTTCTCACGATGAGGTTGTTTTGGTCATGACCTGTTTTGTGATTGAATTTCAACAGCAGACGATTCGATGATCAAATGTGATTACCTGCTGTTTTCACATATAACGCCTTAAATCAGCGTCTCACTTAAGCTGTTTCCATCAGCTATGATCAGCGACTTTGTGCTTAAACACAGCCATGATTTAAGTCTGCGTTGTAACAGTTTTTCTTTTTGGGGGACCGGCTCCCATGCAAAAAAAAAAAAAAAAAAATTAAAAAAAAAAAAAAAAAAATCAAGAAAGAAAAACTTTAATCATTTACATAAATATTTGATATACACTTATATCCCACCTATCACACATGGATCTAGGAACCCAAGGGTTTACAACTTCTGCTTGTAGTGACTAGTAAAAGTGGATTTAAAGATTCTCACCTACAAAGAGATGAAAACTACCTAAAAATTTAAACTTAATAAAAAATATATGTAATGATCATTTAGAGGCACACTATATCAAATACCTAGATGACAATGAGACAGAGATGTAACAAAAAAAGAGAGTTTGGAGACTTGGAAATAGATTTCAAATTATCTTGATGCATGCTCAATCATCCAGGTAAGTAGATGTCCAGATGAACAGAATCAACTCTTTGGGGAGATTTCAAATTACTGCCCCCCCCTTTGAATTACAGACACAAAATAACTGAAATGACATGAAATCATGAAGCACATTCAGACACAAAAAAAGTTTAAAAAACAAAAAACAAAACAACAACAACAAAAAAACTGGAGAAAAACATGGGAATGGCTGCAAAGAAACATCAGCCACCTTCAGTTCAGGGGTTTTACTAATCTTCAGGAGGAGCAGGAGACCTTCACGTGCCTGTGCCTGAGGTTCCACTTTCTTTCTTTCTTTTTCCTTTGTGGCCTGTTACTACTTCAAGAAACACTGGACAATGACAGTATCTCGGAGTCACACATCTACATTGTGAAACTGCAGAAACGCTCTGAGGTATGTTGTCTAACCAGTAAGTCACCCTAGGCTGGAGGAACGAGGAAAGCTGTACCTTCTGAGTTGGGCTCCAGTTACCACAGTATATTTTGTGGGTTCATGCTCATGACGTTTTGTTCAGTACTCTCAGGAAAATACGACATGTTAGAAACCATACCTGTCGTAGGCAGCGGAGCTCAGACATGAGGCGTTCCTGTTTGGAGCGGGCCAGTTCTAGCAGCTCATCTTTCCAGCGGCTTCCCTCCCCTAGTGAAAGAGATCAAATGCTGTGCTTATCTCAGCAGGAGAGCGTCTTTCTCAGGCTGAGAGGTATCTGAAACAATCTACCCCACAGATCTCTATCGAGAAAAGCAGACTGCAGGACTGCATACCTCATTATCTCCACATACTCCTGCTACTGAATCTAACACTGTCACTGTTCACTGACGCCATCTACTGCGGGTCATTCACTGAGAATAAAATGCCAATTATTCTCAGTCTCTAGAACCACTTTTTATTTTTCTCTGTTCATATAACTGTCAGATCAAAATGTTTGGTCTTTTTGACATTAGAAAAAATGATGAAGAGCTTCATCAGATCAAATGAAAATGAAAACAAATATTTAAAACAGCTCTCATATACATATTCACTCATCATATAATATCAATAATTTGGATGACATACCAGGATAAATCCTAGGTTACATTGGTATTCACTAAAAGGGTCTTTTAGTGAATTTTTGCGAAACAAAACAAACTTTTCAAGACACAACAACATTCCATGTTATGGAAAAGGCAGGGAGAAAATTCTTGATTTTAATGGAAGGAACCGGAGTGCCTCACTTCATGTGTCTATACTACAGTCATCAACATCTTTGTATGAAATTTTTTAAGTTTGAAATGACTGAAGATGAGATTGGAATCATAAGTCAATGTTTAATAAAGGAGCTTCAGAACTGGGACTCAAAACTGAGAAAAAAAGATCACCATTGAATCATACAAAGAATATTGCATTATAATACAACGGAAGGCACATACTTCCACTTAAGCTAGCTCTTGGTAAGCACACAGAGCTCTACGTAACACCAGCCAGTCCTAAATCTATCCAGCGTGCTTTCAGGGTTCAAAGGGACTTATACGTCAAATACATATCAAGAAATACATCAGCAAGTTTTCACCAGTGAAACAGCTAGAAAAACAGTGAGACAGTGTGTTTGTGATGCACCTGTCAGGGTGTCCCTGTGAAGCAGCTGGAGTTCCTGCTTGAGGCGGATGATCTCCTCTCTCTGGGTGCTGCTCTGTGTTACCTGCTGCTGTAGCTCCTCTATGAGCACAGCACGACATAGAAGAAGAACACAATAAGCAACTGATCATGCAAATAAACAGATAACTCATTTTTAAATCATTTTTAACAGAAAGGCCAAACTTTTTTTTTCTTCCTGATTTTCTGCTGAGGACCTTTGTTTTTTGGAGTGTTAGTGCCATTTGATGGTTGGACAAGTTCTCCGTTTGAAAAATACTAATGCCCTCAAGTCTCAGGAATCTGTCTAACCTGCATCTTGGAAGTTCAGATACCATTAGAATTTATATAACAATGACCCTTCACAAAAAGCTCCGTGTTTTCAATGTTTTATGTGCCACAGTCTTGTTACAGTAGAAAAAATTCTGTGTTAACAGAATATATTGTGCACAACTCTGTGAATGCTGGAAAAAAAAAATACAGCCATACATCCAGACTAAAAATGTCACATGGAGCACATGGAGACAATGTATAAGGGCAGATCTTCTAAATATGATTCTGAAAAGGTTTTCAATTTTTTTTTATGAACAGAGTTGCAGACTACTGTTCTATTATCCTTATTTTTTTTTTTACGATATCAGTGTCCTCTGATCATTTGCCCCCTAAAGAATGAGAGTAAATGGACAACAAAATGGCACAAAGTTTTAATAATGTACCTTTGAGCTGTGTGACTTCATGTCTGGCTTCCTTGTAAGACACTTTATTCTCCTCCAGGTCTTTCAGGAGCTTGCATTCCTGTGAGCAACTCTCCTTCAGAGATGTCTCAAGGTCTTGCAGGCGCCCTGAGAGATCAAGTATATAACTCGAGGCTTTTGCCACATCTTGGGCCTAACAGGTTAGAATAATTAGATAAAATGATGGGACATCATAAATTGATGCAGGAGCAACAGATTATATAGAGAGCAAAGATTAACACGTGTACCTTGAGTTTGAGCATGGAACTGAGCTCCTCCTCCCTGACCTGCAGAGAGCCGACTTGTGTGGACAGAGCCATGACTGTGGAGTTGAGACTCTGGTTCTTCTCCTGAAAAACAGCATGGACACTTAGAGAAGATAAATTATGCTCATTTCCAGTTCTCTAGTTGTATTAATGTTCTAAAATAGTTTTGGATGACCTCCAGTTCAAAATATTCCTTGTTTGTGTTATACTGGACCTTTGGTGTAGCCCCTCAGTTCATAAACAGACTGAAACAAGCTGTTTTATAGCCTCTTCATATAAGAACACTTTCTGTTAATTGTATGCCTCTTAAAAACACAAGGTTTCAACAGCTGCTCGGTGGGGCTCCTTTGGTGGGGCTCTTGGTCTCCTTCATCACCTGAATGCCTTTGGGTTTGGAGACTTCCACTGAAAAATACTCAGTTATAACAACAGAGGTTGCTTTCATCACTAGCAATGATCCTTCACATGAAATTTGAAAGAGAAGTTTATCATGGACCTGTTTGAAATCCATGATAAAATCGCAGCGAGCACAGTGCAAGTGATAAGAATAGGATTAGAGCAGCATCAGGTTAGACTGATACACAGTGTATTAGGAGCAGCTGGTAGCAGTACATGTGCAAATGTTTGAGGTAGTGTAGCTGTACACACCAGCACGTCAGGAGTGTAAATGATATAAAAGACAAAATGAGAATGGAAAAAGAAGACTCGAGTGCCATCATTAGCAACTGTGATGCTCCCAAAAAAAGGCTCAAAAGATGAGGAAATGCTGGAAATAAGAGTCAGAGGAATTTGGAAGTGTGACGAAATTTTGGCTAAACATGTGTTACAAAGACGGGTAATACCACAAATACTTTTTACCATTTCAAGCAGTGACATTCTTGCATAGTGCACTGTTGATCTTTTACCTACACAACGCAATGCACACACAATATAAGATTTAACACACTTTATCCTGTACCATACTTGGAGACAGAAAAAAAAAACCCCCAAAGAGACAAAGTGATATCATGAATGCAACAGCCTACAGCCTACGACATCATGTCTTTTACGATAAGTAAAAGACATGATGTCGTAAGGACAGTTAAAAATAACAGATTTAATGAAACGGTACTAAAAAAAATTATAGTTATAAATTTTTGTTTTGCCCAGCCCATATTAGACAAAGGATGTTCAAGATGGAGCTGCCAGGGAAGAGGAAAAGAGGAAGATCACATAGAAGCTTCGGGAATACTGAACTGCAGTATTGAGGGTACTGAACAAGGACATGCAGAGGTCTGTTGTGACAGAGAAGGATGAGAGGGACAGGGTGAAATGGAGGCAGATGATCTACTCTGGCAATCCCAAAAGGGATTAGCTGAAAGAAGTAATCAGGGAATTTAAAAAACACAAAATCAAAAAAAGAAACCCAATTCATTCCTGAATCATTTTTAACATTTGTCTTTAAGTTTTTCCTCTATGCTGACAAATCACACGAACGACCACAAGTGTAAGTGTATCCAACTGTGTGCTGATGTTATGGTGGTACTGAAAGTACCTGAAAGTCTTGGCATTTTTCACTGATGTGCTGCTGCTTCTTTTCAAGCTCACAGATCTGCTGTCGGGCTTCGCCGAGTTCCTTCTGGGCCTCCTCCTCCCTGGTTTCCACTACCCGCACATGTTTAGTCAAGACTCTGATCACCTCGTTACGCATCTGCACCTCCTCTGCACACACAAAAAGAGAAAAAAGTCCTGCCATACGGCCGTTTGACAAAATGAAACGTGTACGCACCTTTATCAACGGACTCAGTCTGCAGATGATGTACAAACTACAGAAACAATGTGCTGACACAAAAAATATTATTACTTATTAATATACTGTATCCTTGTTCTCTATACAACTCAGCTGGGGTTCCTACTTTTATTATGGCTTCATAACAACCATGCTATTACCATATCTATACAAATTAATTACACTGTCAGTAACTTTGGTTATTGTGTGTTTTGTCTCTTCTCGGCAAATGAATTGACACACAAAATAAGAGTGTATGAAGGTGAGTGTGTCACCTTAACTGTGTTAAATTTTACAAAAAAAAAAGAAAAGAAAATCACAAAGCTATTTACAATATTATCATGGTTTATCATAAACATATTGATATTCCACTTTTGAATCTAAGGAGCTTGAAAAGAAAAGCGTCTGGACTTCTTTAAGTTTCTTGAAGACGTTTCACCTCTCATCCATGAAGCTTCTTCAGTTCTAAGCGCAATTGGTGGAGAGTCCCAGATTTTTAAGCCCTATTGGGAGGGCTTAAAAAAGAAGTCCAGTCGCTTTTCTTTCCAAACTCCTTGGATTACCATGACCTGGATTACTGAGAACCTACACAGACATTCACTTTTGAATAATCACCAGTATCGGTATAATGCAACAGCACTAGTTCATTGAGCTTTACTAAGTTAGATTTGATATAAATGTGTCCGTGTTAGTACCCACAACAAGCTGAGATGGTAAATATTTGGCTAACACACAACTTGCTCATATAGCTTGTATAGCAGTAACCGATTTTTGCTTTTTACAAACAGTAGCCACCAATGCTCTGTGGACACTGATGTGACTCTACATTTGGGAGTTAGTTGCTGGCACAAACACAGCAACATCTCTAAATGTTGAATATTGTGTTGTTGCAATATGGTGGTGTGTGCTTACATTAAAATGGAGCACAGCATTCATTTAGGCAGACTAAATCCTACCCCACATCAGCTGGTAGCTTAATTCCCTCCTATATCAGATTGGTAAATCTCACATAAGGTGTGCTACTGAAGCTGCTGTATCCTGCCTACAGCTGCTGGACATCTTCAAGCTGCTTTGTAACCCAGCTTTCCCCTGTGAGCTACAGCTGTATTGAACTGTCCAACATATCCTTCGCTCTCCTCACCATCTAAACGGGCACACCTCTGCTCCAAGGTCAGCACCCTCTGCTGGTACTGTTCCCAGGCATGATGCTGCTTAAGATGGGAAGCAGCCATGGCATTTAACTCTGTTTCGCGGTCCTTTAATTCAGCCATCAGCAGCTGGAGCTCCCTCCTTTGCCTCTGGATGATGGAGCTGCTCAGGTCAGTTGCAGTAAACTTTTGCCAAACACACAAATGACAGAAAAACCTTAAATAACAACTGAAGGAATCAGTTACTGTGTTGGTCAAAGAATATAATGCTTTTTAAATTATTTCAATAACTGGGTTTTGGACACAACAAAAAAACATTTAGGGGAGAGCTGAAGGTTTTCAGCTCCTCAATAAACAATTTCTGAAATTGATGTGACACAAAAAGTAAAGTTTAAAGCTTTACCAGCAGCTTCCTGCTTGATCCAACTAGCAATCCATCTTCTCTCACCTTAGTTTCCTGCATGCTGGGAGTACAGAAGGTATCTGCTAAGCTGGGAGGGGTGCCTATGGTGCCCTGTTTTGGTCTGCTGTCCATCTTAAAGCTGTTTCGACCAGGTGTGTGGTGTACATCAAGTGAAGCACCTTCATTTTTCTGAAGTGTCATATTATACAAAACAAATTACAATCACTCCGCTACAAGCCTATGTTGACATGTGGATATTACTCACCATTTTAACTGGAGTGCTATGCCACCGCTCACCTGAAGCATCTGAAACAAAGCAGAAGTGGGTGTTGGGTGGATGAAACAACACCTCTTTTTTTTAAAAAAAAAAACAAAAAAAAAACTTTTTACAAAGAAGGATGGTGGAAATGTAGTTGAAAACATCTGTTTACCATTTGACCAGAGGGAACAGGGAGAGGCTTTTCCAAGAGCACTTTCATTTGTGGACAGTCTTTTCCCTTTCTCCATCACATCATTATAGCTTTTTACTAAACTCTGTTGAATCTCAATCATCAGTCATTGTTATTGTTGTTGTACCGAGCTTTTTCTGGGGCATCTCTTGAGGGCAAGTCGGTAGCTAGCTAGTTTAATAAGATAGCTAAGATTAACTTACCATATCAACTACCCAAAAGCTTCAAATGTGCTCTAATTTAGTAATATGCTGCAAATACTCCCCAGAAAGCTTACACGTTAGCTCGTAAAAACTTCAACCAACTTTTGAATGATGTGACGTCAGTGGCGGAACTCCTGCAGAACTTTTCAAAATAATGTAATTTAACTCCAAAATAAAATAACAAGAATAGCCAGAATAAGAAACGCCTCATTAATCCCATATTTGGGAAATTGTTTTTTTTTAAATAATAATAATAATAATTATTATTATTATTACTATTATTATTATTATTATTATTAGTAGTAGTAGTAGTAGCAATTTATTAAATTTATTTCCCCTAAATGGGTTATGCCCCTGAAACTTGACAGATTTTCTCTGCCAATGCCAAACATCTTGTTCTGGTATTCACTCTTGTTTTGAGCTTCCTTCCTTAGATGTCTGTGAAGGTTCTCAGTCATCCAAGTCATGGTAATCTAAGGAGTTTGGAAAGAAAAGCGTCTGGACTTCTTAGAGTTTCTTGAAGACGTTTCACCTCTCATCCGAGAAGCTTCTTCAGTTCTAAGACCAGTTGGTGAAGATATATATAGAGAGGGCGGTAATGAAAACAAAACTCGATATAAAAGAAATCTGTGATGTGTCTTTACTCCGAAGCACAGGGGGCGCTGAAGCACATAATCCACTTCTATAACTAAAACAAGAAGCGTTACATGGCGTGCTCCAAGTACGCCAAGTGAAACATATTTCATAAGAATGCTTTTCTAAAAGTCTTACGAGCTTGAATAATGCGATCGGCTTCATTGGAAAGACAACAGTTTTAGAGTATATTGTGCGGGGTACGTAATTCGACATTTATTCTGTCTTTATTTAGCAGCAGAGCGTGTCCACTTTAGCCGTGCGTTAGCTAAGTTAGCCGGCTAAGCTAATTTCTAGGTGCTGACGGTGACAGCTGGGCGAATGAATGTTACCTGATGAATGAAGCAGTCAAACTAAACTCGAGATTTTTTTTTAAAAGAGATCAGCTCGATGCATCGTGTCCACGGGATGGGTGTTTGCAGAATAATTACGACGGTTTAATTGTAGACTTTACTACCATCACTGTAGCTAACTATTCTATTTAATAGCTCAGCTATTACAAAGCAGCCGCATGTGTTAGCAAGCTAAAGCCTGTTCTTTGCACAGACAATACCAAGTTCATACTGTCTTAATTTTTTTCTGTGGTTCTTTCCACTTCTGTGTTGGAGCCAGGCGCTAAATTACAGTCTGAGACCGGCTGGTGATCAATTTCAGTTCAGCCACATCTGTTTGATGATGTTATCTCGCTGGTACCCTTGTGCCCGATCTCTCATGAAACTGTTGGCAAGGTAGGCTAGCATGATGAAATACTGCCAGGAGCCGTGCTCATCCATGTATTATTGTCTGATAATAAATCTTAAGAGACTTTAGCCCATCGGTTTATAAGTTGTAATGTAAACTTGAATCATGACTGGTATTTAAACCTTTTCATGTTGCAGTGTAGCCTATGTAAGCGCAATTTTCACAACTTGTAAGTAAATTCTCTCCCATTCAAATATTTGCTCCCCATTCGGACCTCTACTTCATTCAGAACGCAATCCATCCTAGATTTTTGGGCCGCTACCAATTTTTATGGGATAAAACCTCTGAAACTGATTCTTAGCCTTTATTTACATATATACATAAAATATGTTGAGGTTGAAGGGGTTTTTTTTCTGACAAACTTGTTGGTTAACTAGACTCCACCCAGTTATAATGCTACTCTACATGTAATGCACACAGTACCTAGAGTCAGATTCACTCTGGTGGACAAACTGTGTTCAAACACTTTCAGAAAAGTCACCCAATGCATCTTTTCTCCAATAATTCCTGTAGAAAATAAATGGTTTGCATGTTCATGTTTTTGGAAAATGTATACGCTAATATATCGGCAATAGGCCAGTATCAGTCAAAAAATATCTGCCAGCTGATATTTCATATATATCTGCAAGCAGTGCAAATACATATGCAGTGTTCCAAACTGATTAAGCTTCTATATGTTGATATGGAGTGTCAGCAAAGGAAGGCACGGATTCCTTTGTAAATGAAATATTAAAGAATACTGTCTGCAAGTTTCTTCCTCTTTATTTGCCAAATAACTTAGTGATATAAGTTCAAACAGAGATGAGAAGTGCTAGGGTTAGGCAATTAGCAGCGACCATAGGTATATAAAATATGGATGTAGCTTTTGGTTCTGAAAAGTGGCCCAGAATGTGGAAGTGCCTTAAACATGCATTCTATCCAAAGGCCACCAGATGGTGATAGCTGGGGTTGCAGCAAGATTTCAGGTCCTACAGAAGACTATGGGAAGATGGATTTCTGGCTTGACTATTGTAAACACTTTCCTGTTGTGTTTATGAGCTCTGTCGCTTGTTATGGCTCATACTTCATAAAAAAATTAAATCTGTTCTGTAAATCTTGGTCATAACATGTTTCAAAATGGATGATTATCTGTGGTGTCTGCATTGGCTTGTTGTTGATGTCCATTAGCCACTGCTTGCAAAATCTGTTTTTTGGTTGTTGTTGTTTTCTAAAAAAAAGAAAAACCAAAATGGGAGTGGTGGAGACTTCAGAATGGGACTTCAGGAATCAATAGGTGACATCACTGTAGCTCTGTCCATCTTTTATATGGACCAGGGCACTGACTGAACTTTCAATATAAGAGAAATAAGTATTTTTCACACATGAATTGATGTGGTGGTGTTGTTGTCTAACCCAGAAAAAAAACAAAAGAACTCGCTGAATATTTTTGCTTTGCCTTAATATACTTGGCATCTCATCAAAGTGTCTGTATGTGTGGTAAATATTGATATGAAGTTGCCATGTTTTTGAATATGTACATTTACTTTGTGACATGTTGGTAAACTAAATATCTTTGGGAATGTTATGATGTTGTAAATTATAAAAGGCATGTTTTGCCATTTACTGCCAGTTTAAAGAAGAAAAATCTTTGCACTCGTTTTAACAAAAAAATGGGGGAAAAAAGCCAAATCTTTCTGTGGTATTTTTGAGCTGTGATCCGAAAACACAACTCACAAACTACTGGTATTCAACACGATTTGTGTAAATGCTGTGTGTGCCCTGTGTTAATTTTTTTCTAGTTAATTTGTGATGGCTACTACTGAGATGGAATCTGGGTCCTCGGATAGCAGATCAGAGCAAGGGACAGCTGACCCTGATTCAAAGTACCCAATGAAAGTTCTTTATTGTGGAGGTGTAGTATATAAAACCACTCACTTCATCTTTAATTATTTTGTGGTGGCCCCTTCTCAAAATGTGACATGAATTTGTGATTTGTTTTTTTTCTCTCTCTGCAGTGTGCTCTCTGCCTACAGAGGTGAGTTTGACTATCAGTTTGTATATTTAGTTGTGTGACCCATTTTTCTATAAATATTCAGTTGGGGATATTTTTTCTGCTGCAACGTAAAACTGCACTGTTGTGTCTGCAGTACTGTGAGTACATGCCTGAGCCAGCTAAATGTAGGCAGTGGCTGGAGAAGAACTTTCCAGATGTGTTTGCCAGGATGACTGTAGGTGAGTGGCGTTTCAGATTTTAGATAGATAATCAAAATTTCATCCATCCATCCATCTTCCGCTTATCCGGGGCCGGGTCGCGGGGCAGCACCCTAAGCAGAGAAGCCCAGACCTCCCTCTCCCCAGCCACCTCCTCCAGCTTGTCCGGGGGAACACCAAGGCGTTCCCAGGCCAGCCGAGAGATATAATCTCTCCAGCGTGTCCTGGGTCTGCCCCGGGGCCTCCTCCCGGTGGGACATGCCCAGAACACCTCACCCAGGAGGCGCCCAGGAGGCATCCTGGTCAGATGCCCGAATCACCTCAACTGGCTCCTTTCGATGTGGAGGAGCAGCGGCTCTACTCTGAGCCCCTCCCAGATGGCTGAACTTCTCACCCTATCTCTAAGGGAGAGGCCAGCCACCCTTCGGAGGAAG
This sequence comes from Tylochromis polylepis, assembly GCA_015107715.1. NCBI lineage: Eukaryota > Metazoa > Chordata > Actinopteri > Cichliformes > Cichlidae > Tylochromis > Tylochromis polylepis. The sequence continues at coordinate 48,234 of VVHJ01035939.1, forward strand.
CCCATTTCTGCCGCAATGTATCCGCGATCTCGTTCTTTCAGTCACTACCCACAGCTCGTGACCATAGGTGAGAGTGGGGACGTAGATCGACCG
>VVHJ01035940.1:0-20722 GCA_015107715.1 Tylochromis polylepis
TTGCACCACAGGCTGTCCAGGAGTTGGCAGATGCTTTAGTCCAGGTCTGGGGGGAGATCCCTCAGGAGACCATCCGCCACCTCATCAGGAGCATGCCCACGCGTTGTAGGGAGGTCATACAGGCACATGGAGGCCACACACACTACTGAGCCTCATTTTGACTTGTTTTAAGGACATTACATCAAAGTTGGATCAGCCTGTAGTGTGTTTTTCCACTTTAATTTTGAGTGTGACTCCAAATCCAGACCTCCATGGGTTGCTAAATGTGATTTCCATTGATAATTTTTGTGTGATTTTGTTGTCAGCACATTCAACTATATAAAGAACAAAGTATTTAATAAGAATATTTCATTCATTCAGATCTGGGATGTCTTATTTTTGTGTTCCCTTTATTTTTTTATTTTTTTTTGAGCAGTGTAGTTGTAATGTTCCTGTCATGCAAAGCACTGGCCTTAGCTTTGGGTTCAATCAGGGGTTAACAGTCTGTCCCAGAGGCACCTTATAATGGTGACACTGACAGTGTGTCTGGACATTCTGGTGACATCCTAGGAGTTAGTCACATGGCTAATACATTTCGATGGACAGTATTCACATTTGCACCCATCATGGGGGTAATCGATCTAACCTCCATGTGTGTGCAAAAAAATGGGAGCAACAAGATAAAAACCCACCCAGCAGGTCAACAGTGCCAGACCACTGGCGACTGAAGGTAATTTCTCAGGATCTCGCGAAAGTACATGTCCGCCCCCTCAAATGTCTCTTGCGGACTCCGTACCGTACAGCATCACTGATCACTTTTTTTTAAATAACCTTTACTGAAACAGGTAGACAGTAACATGACATTAACAATCACAGTATATGAACAGGTTTACAGTAAAATGCATACATAAATAAATACGAATAAAGACCTCGTGAAAATACCGTGAGCTGATAAATAAAAATATAAAATAATATATGAAATATATATGAATATATAAAATACGAAATCAAATGAATTACATCACAGGGAAATCAAACACGGTTAGGGTCTTTGGTGCGGTCTTATTTTTCAACTTACCGCGCCTGTCTGTCAGATATATGGCCACTGTTGGATCTCGGCGTGTCTCGTGAATGAATTTAGACACCTGTATGTACTGAGCACACCACCCTCCCTTTTGACCAATCACGGCCTTTATCTCACTCGCTGAGGCTGAGGCAGAGGCAGGAAGGAAAGAAGAGCTCTCACTCCACCACTATTCCCGGAAATCACAAAGACCGGGGTCTCTCCCACTCATATTCTAATGACTGCAGCAATAGCTTCTAAAACAAACAAACAAAGAAATATTTTTTTTTAGCTAAGCTGGCATTAAATCTCTCCGCGTCGTTTATTAAAGCTGTGGGAAAAGTCCCGGAAGTTGATCGGGAGCGAAACAATTCCCTCCGCTGGAATTGGGAGCTTGTAACTAATAGACGATCTTTACTCGTAGGTTCGTCTTGCCCTTCCTGTTCACTCATAACAACAGTGATGGCGGCTGCTGCTCAGCTCTTCATTCGAGGTGCAAACTCGAAACTTTCCATCGCTCCCAGCTCTTTGGGGGCCACGCTCTTAAAACTATCGCCGAACTGCAGCTCCCGAACAAAAACACAACGACGGCATGTGGCACACTTTACCTTCCAGCCTGATCCCGTCCCGGCTCAGTACGGTGAGTGTCTGGCTAACCGGCTAACGTGGGGGAGCGGGTCGTGTTTGATACCGCTGGAATGTTCCTCAGTTCAACCGAGAAATGAGCACAGAAACGAGCCATCACCGTGAATTACACCGCGTATGGTTAGAGGGCGTGAGACAGCTGCGCGTGGGGTTTTCTGTTTACTTGTTAAGTCAACATAGAGAAATGTCAGGTACTTTCAACGCACTATCAGTACGGGCTTGCATTAAAGTGTGCTTGAAATAATACAATAGCAATAACATATTAGTTCAGTTATTCAGTAACAGAGCCAGGTAAACTTTATTTTTATTATCACATAAGTGGGCTGGCCAGGCTAAGACTAAATGGCGAGACAGAAGCTGATCATCTGTGTGGCACACTGGTGGATGTCCACAGAAGGTAAACTAATCTGGCCCTTTTGTTCATGGGAATGGTCACTGGTTTGTACTGTTGTATTTGCTCTCAGGAAGGCTAAATACCCTTGAAAACAGGCTTAGATAACGTTATAATTACCACCTTCATCTTTACTTTTCCCATTGTTGTGAAGCTGTCCTCATCATGGAAAGGATCCTACAGTATTATCATTTCCTCTGTTGACGGCCAGGCTCACCGGTGTGTTGTTGTTGGTGTTTTTTAAAATTATTATTATTATCATTATTTTATTTTACAATAAACCAAAATGGTGATTTGGTCATTTTATGTTTAGTGCAGTCTCTTCGCTTTAGCCCCCCAATGGATGCTCTGTTTCACTTACATGAACAGCTCCTGCATCTTGTGGGTTCATAGCCACAGCGTCCATACGACGTCTTGCAATCAGGTCCAGTCTTTTCACCTGGTTAATGAATGCTGAAATAACAAAGTAATAGCACACACCATTGCAGAAAACAGCCCTTGGCTTACTTGTCGCCAGACAAGCGAAAGATTCCTGGTTTGATTCCGGGAGGAAACACTGTCTCTTGGCTCAGGAAGGGCCAAGTTTTTTGGTGTAAAACTGAGAAAATGAAACATTCAAAGCTGCCCACTGTGACTAAGGAAGTAGCTAAAAATGTATTTATTTTTTCCTCATAGTGTGATCTAGTCCCAGGCTCTAAAGCTGATTGCTTGTTCTACAATATACTTTTGCTCGATCCAGAATCACAACATGGTACTGAAAATCACAGGTGGGAATCACCAGACACCCCACAATACAATATTATCACAATACTTTAATCCGATATGATGTTAATGCAAATTTTTAACATTTTACGGTATGCTGAGTATTTCAAAACATAAATTGCAATTTCACATTGTTTCAACTGCAAATTATGTCCTCAAAGTTAAATTTTTTCAATATCTGCCATCCATAGGTTTATATCCATAAAACAATGTTGTCACATTTCAGTTATTTTGCTTTTGTTGTTGCAAAAAAAAAGATGGTGTCAGTCTGCTGTCAGTCTGCAATTGAATGAGGTCAAGTTGGCAACTCTTGAACATGTTTCTTATAATACAGTAATTAACTGCTATAAATCCTCATAAATCACATATCTGTTGTTGTCTGTATAGACAGACAGTCACATTTAACTACTACATTTGTGCCCATCAGCCTTCCTGTTCTGCAGGAATATAGCCAGAATACAACCAGCTGGTAGCCAGTTGGCTCGGGTTCTCTCGAGTTGTGCTCATTGATAAACACTCATTCAGATAAATGGCAACATGGTGGCAATCTGTCTGCGTTTATAAATTAAACAGCAGTTATTTGCAAACCTTCGATAACCTCTTTGAGAATAATTGCAGTCGGTCTGAGTTGGACTGCAACTATTTGCAGAAATGTTGCCTTCCATCAAGTAAGATGAGCCCTCTTGTTCGAAGTGTTTTAATTTATTTAGTAAAATATCAATATTTGGCGTGCCTGTATTTTCTTCCTCTCCTGCCCTTGTTGAAAACATGCTGTTCTTTTGTGTTTCTTTATTTGTAACACAGTGTGTACACCATTGAAAACAGGAACTCAAATCACAGTTGATGTGATTGTTTTTCCTGCAGTACCTGTTCTGTTGAGGGCTAGTTGTGTTCAACAGTCCAAATGCAGAGTGCACACAAGCCATTAAGATATATGTATTTTTTTATGTGTGAAGTTATTCATTTAAAAAACATTTTTTTTAACCTTAAGGTCCTACCCAGAAGATGAACTTGTTTCAGTCCATTACGAGTGCCTTGGACAACACTCTGGCCAGTGATCCTACCGCAGGTAAAAGGCAAAAGCAGACACACTCTGCAAACCACCAGTCTGCCTAACAATCATGAAAGTATGAATCAAGCTGTCCAAGACACCAGTTATTGGAAATCTAAAAAATTCAAAGTGGCTTAGTCTAAGGAGTTTTCAGTATTTTCACTCTTGCGTACTTGAGCACTCACGGTGCTGACTGTACTGTACTGTCTTGTTTCTCTGCAGTCATCTTTGGGGAAGATGTCGCCTTTGGCGGAGTGTTCCGATGCACAGTGGGGCTGAGGGACAAATATGGTAAGATGCTGCTTTCCAGTTTAACGCTGGCCTTAAAAAAACGAGGTTTACGTGATTTCAGCGATGCATACCAATGTATGGCATCACAAAAAATCATAACTTTTTTTTTTTTCTTCAAAGTTGTTCTTGGTTGGTATAAGGTGGCCAGGAACATTGCGAAGTTGTCTCAGGTCAGCCTTTTTCCTCATTGATGTTTGCTTGTTTTGGCTCATGGAAACGGTGAAGTTTAGGCAGCTGAACAATAGGTGCTCTGTCCTTGTTCCCTCAGTCAGCATTGTGAAGTATTGTGTAACCATTCTTCTTCTTTCTGTTTCTACTCCATTGTTTAAAGGTTTTTCCCTTGACAATTACAATCACACGCATCATGCAGAATAATCTCAAAACGAACCCCGTTGTAGTCTTGGAAATAGTGCAAAGTCTGCAAAATCGTACACTCTGTGACTAAAGACTGACTTGTCTTTAGGTTCTTCAAATGTATGGTAGACATTAACAATCCCTCTCAAAAGTGACACTTGAATTGTTGAAAGGAAAAAAACTGTTAGTAACCTGTTCTCTGTGTGATTTTGGCCACTAGATGGCAGCAAAACACTGCTCAGAATCTCACCACCCACTGCTCTCAGAAGGGCCTGGTACTGCCTAGTGTTCACCCAGAGGACCAGCATGATCTACTGGCACACGTGTCAGTCGTTGCAGGGGAAGCCTTACAGGGAAAGCTTCCCTGTAAGGCTATAGGAAGCTTCTCAGTGAGCTTCCTGTAGTATGAAGCTCACTGTTATAAGTTTGTTTTTGGGGCTCATTATTTTCCTCTTACGTTTTTTGATATTGTTAAATAGCGCACTCAGAATCCTACAGGCTGTTTAGAAAGATCCTGGTGAAGAGGATTTGCCCTGTATGCAGTCACAGTGACAGCCGGAGAAGCACAGCTGTAATGTATAATGCAGACAGTGGACAGGATATACTGAGAAATTTGGCACTGAAATGCAGAGCTCCACAGACATAAATACCGTTTTGTGACACCCACCATTTGTTTAAGCGGTCAAAAATAGTTTTTATCACAACTATTGAATTTATTAACAGTATATTGTAAGGAGTTTTAAAAATGTTATTTTAATCTTGCCTGATTGTCGAGATCCAAAGCCTTTAAAGAGTGTAATGCCGCAGCCGCTGCTCCACAGCTCTTACAGTCAGCATTTTAACTTGCCATAGTCAGAAAATAACAGGTGTCAATAATAATGTTAATGTTGGCTCTGTTCCATTTCTAATCAAGTGTCCACATGACAGACTGTGACAGACTGCCAGGCAATGCGAGGACTGTGCTTTTTTTTTTGTTTTCGTTTCCATACTTGTTGTTTTATTCAGCTTTAATCCTGCAACTTCTCTGGTAACAGTGCACTCACACTGGACTTTTGTCTGACCGGTCATGACCTGACCTCCTCACTTTGAATAGGACTGGCTCACCTTCATATTGATTTCCAGCAGACTATGAGGTGTGGCTTTTATATCAGGTCACGGTATTAGGGATATCCACTTTTATTGATGTCATGGAAAGCCAAGAGTAGAAAAAAAACTGAAATGGAGCATGTAAAGCAGCATTAAGCCTAAGCTTCCAGCAGTCAAGGGTTACTTCCACAGATGCTGACCTCTTGATTTGAAATTTTGGCCATATTTATGAGCACCACTGCAACATAATATACAGCAAGTGACTGAAAATGAGGAATAGCTTAATAAGTCCGCTGTAATAGCCACAATTCATAGATGCCTTGTGGCACATTGCTGTCTAAAACAAGGGTCAGAACAGGTCTGTTCATTCAGATCAAACTGATTCACAAGAATTTACATCAGTAACTGTCTCAAAGAACTTTATACTGTATTAAAAGAGAGAACCCAACAGTCAGGTTCCTCTGGTTCTGCCGGAGGTCTCTTCCTTGAAAAAGAAGAGACCTCCGGCAGAACCAGGCTTAGGGGCTGCGGGTAGAACCATGATGCATCTGATTGATGTTATGACAGCACATTAGGGTTAATTAATGCTAAATTGTGGGAAAACTGAGGTGGGGAGCCCCCTGCAGACTGTGTTGAATGACAAATCGAAGTCGAGCCTGCAGGAGTCTAAGTTCTGTGACTAATTCGTGGTTAAAATGAGGCAATGTCTGCCTGGCCTTAAACTGAAGAAGCTGCTGAGCTTATTTTTTTGTTTTTGTTTTTTTAATTTATTCCTGTGCTTTTCATGCTGTGGTCAGGTTTCCACCCAAAAGCAATACATATTTTAATTAAATATCAAGAAAATCTTCAAAGGCCAAAACTAATTAACGTGTCTTCCCTGAATTTGAGCTGACTGACTATTTGGAGTTGGCCACACAGAGAAACAGTTGGTGGAGCTAATTCTCCACACAGATGCTGTTCGTGGGCCACCGCAGAACAAGACAAGACTTAATTAAAAGAGTGCCAATCAAACCTCAAGCAAATAAACTGAAGCAATGTGGGAAATGTGGCGTTTCTATTTTGTTTAAGGCACTGATTTGAGGAAGGTTGGAATCTTCTCGCAGGCCCACACACACACACACACACACACACCTTTGACTTTTTGTTGTTGTTGTTGTTGTCTGCCATCACATTTTGTGACTCTACTGGAGCCGTTTGAGTTTCAGTGGACAGTTAGGCCACATGCTTCGTGACTTAGCATGTTTTTCTGGTTTTGATGACAAATGGAATTTCCATCAAAGCCAAGCATTAAAATTATTTACTTGTGTTCTAAAGTAAAAGACACATTAATAAAAAACAGCTTGATGAAAATCCTGAATGGTAAAGTTTAGATTTTTTTTTCTTTTTTTTTTCAGTTTCTGCCTGTGGAGAAAAATGTACTTTGGCATTTAAAAAAATGGGTGGAAAGGAGTTTTTCTGTCTCCACAGTGTCATTCAGTGAGGACGTATTATTTAATAGAAGATGACCACTTTAGTTTGGTTGTATCATTGACCGCCGTACTAGTAAATCTGTTTGGGTACACAAATGTCTAATGACATGGCAACAGCACCCAAATAGCAACTCACAGTGTCTTCGGTTAAACTCTGCCCCTCCATAACACAAGTGTGGAGACTGACTGTGTGTGCGTGTGTGTGTGCAGCGACAGAATTTTATTGTTTTCCTTGTTTCTCACAAAGCTGATTGGCTAATTGGATGTCAGTAGATTTCCTTTCTTGTTTACATTTTCGGTGGATATTTGTATGCAGCCTGGAAATGGCGAGAAGTCTCGAACGCACCCTACAGTAGCGGGCTCTGCCTTTTTGTTTTCATTGACGTCAGAAGTGTTGACCTTTTGGAAAGGGATCATTATTTTCCATCTCATCCTTGTGTACAGTGACGAGAGCGAAGCTGTTTTTATTCCTCTCGGTACTGAAAGGGATGGCGCACACCTCTGCCCCGCTGCCATTACACACAACAGAGGGGTAATGCAGGGCCGACTCCGTATGAATGGCTTTTTACGAGACCGATGCATTCACCTCGGTGATCAGTCCTTCCACCTCTGGCTGCCGGCCTGTGTTTGATTGCTGTGAGAGCTACGGTGCACTAGCTCTCCTCTCACTCCCGTTTAGCCTGTTTCACTGAAAGCAGTGTGGGTGTCAGACAGCTGACTATAAAAGTTCCACGTCGTCTATTTAAAATTGCATTCTAGACTCAAGAGGCACAACCAACAACATAACAGAGTTATTTTAGCATCACTTGATGTGTGTGTGTGTGCGCGTGTGGTATTTTTTTTTCTTTTTTTGCTTGTGTGTTATTACTTTACTTACTACTGATTGCTTTGATGACACAGAAGCTCACACACATTATTTACTGTCACTTTCACATGAGGCTGCATTTTTTCATTTTTGAGGTCGGCCTCAGTCTGAGCAGCAAGGCACTAAATTTTGATCATTTAATTGCGTTGTTGGTTGGTTGTGGTGCCGCAGTTGCTAATTGAACTTTGTGAGTCCAGAGGGCACATAAGGGCAGAGTTTTGCTGCTGAGAAGCACACTTCCTAGAGAAACAGAAAAAAGGACTGGACTGGCAAATACACAAAGATGAGAGCAAAAAATAACATTCTCAGCCCAAATTTAGTGCCCCACTCTTGTGGTTCTTTCTCAGATTATAGGGTGGAGAATGGAAAATAGTATTTTTTTTTCTCTCTCTCTCTTTCCTGTTTTTACTCCATGGGGGTTGTGTGTTTGGTTAGTTAAAGCTCAGGAGAAGTCATCAGCTTCTCAGTTCATTTATTTTAGGACCACATGACATTGTAATTGAGTGTTGTCTGGGGTCTCATCAGTCAGGTGTGAAAAGTCTCCGAAATTTTTCTCAATCAGTGCAGTTTCCAGCAATCCTAAAACCTTGAAAGCTCTGTAAAAACTTTGTGTGTGTGTGTGGCCTTCCTAATTTTTTGTTCTCACCAGGTAAGGACCGAGTCTTCAACACTCCTCTTTGTGAGCAAGGGATTGTGGGATTTGGCATTGGTGTAGCTGTCGCTGGTGCCACAGCCATCGCTGAGATCCAGTTTGCTGACTACATCTTTCCTGCTTTTGACCAGGTATGACGCACTGCCTCACTCTGTGACAAAGTAACGCAAGTATTTGCACAATCCAACATGTCCATGAAGGAAACTGATTGGGTCTGTTTTTAAAAATTTGCTGTATTTTTTTTTTTCAATATTTTTTGATCCCTCATAATTTTGTACGTACTGGGAAAAAAATGCATGTGGTGTTTTTTTGCTTGTTTGTTTGTTTGTTTTGTTTTGTTGTTGTTTTTTTACACCCATTCCAAGGGTTACAGTCTGAAGCCTAAATTGTTTTTGGTTTAGCATGAGTTTTTAAAAAAAAATATATTGCCAACTGTAAGTGTCACTTTCATGGGAACTATTACAGTTTCAGCAAACAGCAAAATTGCTCCAGGTTGTCTGTGATGCTAAGCAGAAATCTTACATTCATTTTACATTGTGGCCCGCATGTAGCCTGTAGTGTAAAAAAACCAAAAAAGTTTAACTCTACTTTTAATTTAAATTTAAAGTTTTTGTTAAATCATGGAAAATGGACCCACTGTAAATAAATAAATATATAGAAATAAGACATTTCTAGAGTAAATAGTGGAAAACTTTTCTGTCATTTCCATGTAAAATATTGGAATCTTTGCAGTCCTGTAAGTAACCAAAATAAGTTACTGTTGTCTTTACTTTACTTGCTGCCATAACAGTCAAGACAGTGTTTGTATATATTCCTGTTGTTTGCATATAGCTTTTTTAATGACTATATTTGTAGTTCTTTTTGTTATTACTATTATTGTGTCTGTTTTAAAACTACGTTATCCCTTGCCATTGGTTAATAGTCACCAAGCAAAATGTCATTAAATCTTTCTACAAGGACAAATAAAGAATCTTAATCTTAATTGTTAATTTATTACTTAATGAGTATGTAATATGAATGGCAATGGGGAGCTCTTTATCAGTAGGAAAAGCTGTGAAACGTCAATGTCAAGAAGGTCAAAAACTGTGCACTCCACAATTTCCCAAGCCATCCAGTGGGCCGGATTGGAGTCCTTACCAGACCGATTCTGGCCCCCGTGCCAGCTAAAATTTGAAATTACAAGGCTGTTTACAGATAAGCAGTTGCTATACCTTTTTGTGGTGCTGGCACATGCTGTGTTTACCTTTTGCAGGTCTCAGGACTGTGTACATGTAGGAGTGAGTAGAGCACTGCTGTTGTCACACACAAAGTGTTGTTGAATCTTCAAATCCATGCCTAAAAGTACCGGATGTGATCATGTAAAACTGTTGCTTTGCATTCCTAGTGGTATTCTTAGTGTTCCTAGTGGCAAGCATATTTCTCCCATTTTAGCTACTCTTCATTAGTGCTGAATCCAGAATATAATTTAAAGTTCTTCTCATCACATGTAAGGTCTTGAATAACGAGGCCTCAGCTTATCTTAAAGAACTCATAGAACTGTATCACCCAAATAGAGCACCTTACTTACTTGTGGTAAGCCAGCAGTCTATGAGTTTTTCTTTCCCACTGTTGCCAAATGTGTGCTCATAGGGCATCATCTGATTGTTGGGGCTTTCTCTGTATTATTTTAGGTCTTTACTTTACAATATAAAACACCTCAAAGTGACTGTTGTTGTGATTGACGGTCAGCATCCTAGCATACGTCTCTCACTCAGTATCTTTAGAAGCTTCTAGCAAAGACAGACAGAATGGAGAAAAAAAATGAACCTTTTACTCCTTGCTTTTTATGTTTAACTTCTCTCTCCTTTGTGCTGCGTATTTCTTGCAGCGGACCTTGAATGTCTGCTATTTAATATTTCTGCAGCCTTGTACAGAAACATCAGCTGAACAAAAGAAGCCCTTTCCACAACCCCCTACTTCAAAGCTTTGCTACAGAAGATTAATGTGATGTTAACACGCTGAGCAGTGCTGCTGTTTAACCATGCATACATGTTGACACCAGTGTCATCCTGTGTATTCTTGCCCTCCACAAGATAAATGTGAGTCTCGCTGCTATGTCAAGGCAACATGAAACAAAATATGCGATAGTGGAGCTAGTTTTTAAGAGCCCCCTATTGCGACGCAGACAAACAGTAGGTTAAATCTGGTGTCGGGCCTTGACTGGGATCCCTCTCGCCTTCTGTGCTCTCACTTAACACGATGGAGTCCAAACTGACGTTAGAGAGTCGTAAAAGGCGAATTAACAGTCCACCTGAGCTTCAGGGAGGGAAAATTTGGGACACCTTTTTGGTGGAAGCCCAGTGTCTGAAACTGTAGATGTAAAAGAAACCAAAGACACTTGAGGTGATGGCGCTCGTTAAAAATTAAGTGGCGTTTTAATATCTTTAAGGGGAATAGCAGAGAGAATGCCTCCGCACATGAAGCCAGGTCTTTATTCACAGAAACCAAAGAAAGTGCTCTGTTTTTGTTGGGATGTTTTTGCAAAGTAGTTTCCCTTATCTGCAGGTGCATTAATCTAAATTATTATCGCTTTCCAGATAGTCAATGAAGCAGCCAAGTACCGCTACCGCTCGGGGAACATGTTCGACTGTGGCAAGCTCACCATTCGGGCTCCGTGGGGGTGCGTCGGCCATGGATCCCTTTACCACTCTCAAAGTCCCGAAGCCTTCTTCGCTCACTGCCCAGGTCTCAAGGTCAGTCCACTGCTTCACTGTATATGCATTTCCTTTAGACATTTGTGGATGTTTAATCTGAATTTCATCTCTCACCTGAAAGCAGAATTCTACTAGCAAAATCATGTAGAAGTTGTAAATAGGCTGATTACATCATTACTCTTTGTATTTTTATTTAATTTTTTTTTTTTTTTTTTTACTTTTCCCACACCATTATCAATGGTGATGTAAGTAAAAATTATTTCCAAATTTTTCACAACAGTCAAAACGGTATAAGTTAAAATGTCCAGTGGCGGGGATATGAACTGGCTAAAGGAAAACCAACAATAAGGTTGTGATCCTGCCTCAAGTGCAGTCGAAGAGTTACGGTCAAAACAGAACACCCACATTTTTGCTTTGAACTGCGCCTCTTCTTTACCCTTCTCTACTAGTGTTGTTAAGTCTCTGCTGCTGTTTTCGAACTGTTTGAATTTGGTGCATCTGATGCAGGTAATGACGCAGTTTTCACTAGAACCTTTAGTTCATCTCAGCTCTGCCACCTCCTCCTAACTCCACTCGAAATCATTTGCACACATCATTCTTTTTTCTTTTTTTTTGGTTTCTTTCTTCTTCAGTCGGCTAAATGAAAGTACTCCAGCAAAAGAGGAAAGGCTCATCACTGAGACTGGCATCTCTGCCATTCAGAATTATATGATTGGCAGCTATAGGCATTTAAAGAAAACAAAAGATAAATACAGAAACGGATCACTGCACCAGTGGAGGAGCAGCAGAACAAAGTGGATGTCTTACAGTGGATCCGGAAAGTATCCGCAATGTTTCATTTGTTCCACATTTTGTCAAAGCCTTATTCCAAAATGGATTAAATTCATTTTTCACCTCAAACTATAACACCCCATAATGACAAAGTGAAACAAGTTTAGTTGAAATTCTTGCAAATGTAATAAAAATAATCAAGAAAAGAATATATAACATGTACATCAGTGTTCACAGCCTTTGCCATTACATTAAAAACTGAGCTCCTGTTTCCACTGAACATCTGTCAGATTTTTCTTGATTGGAGTCCACCTGTGGTAGTCCAAATGTCTATACGAAGTGGCAGTGTATCATACAAATTTAGTGTGAACATCACCCTCAACGTTAAACACACCTGTTGGCTTTGGTAAATGATAAATGGAGTAGTACTTATATTATGCCTTTCTACTTAATTTGGGCAGTGAAAATATGTTTTAGTCTTGTGAAAGACAACAAAGAGTCTGTGTGTGAAAAGGGCCTGAGGAATGAAATTATTCTACTTTTAATCAGGGAGTTTTCTCATATACCTCCATCTGAGGTCTGTAAAGTTTACAGCTACAGTTCATCCCCTGTGAGTAATAAACAGGTCTTTCAGTAAAAGGTCATACACTGATAAATCCTTGTGCATATTATCAGCCCTGTTCCCTCCTTCTGAGGGTCAGTCTCAATACACAGAAATGATTCAGCTCTAGTAAATACACAGTGCTGCAGTTAAACCTGGATTTTGACTAAAGTACAGATTCGGTCAGAACCACTGCAGTGTGCAGTAGCATGCATTGGGCGGCATGGCTCTGTTGTGGGATGCAGCTACACTTTTAAGCACACATGTAGAATGCATACGGTGGGTTGAGCATACTTGCCTGCGAGCCAGAGGCAGCAAGAACAGCAAGACCCAACCCCAGCACAGAACAAAGCAGATGTCAGTATCAGCAGATGTGATATTGATGAAATCAGATCCAGCATGAAAAAGGGGAGTAGGTGAGTTGCGAAGTGGCTTGTCGATACAGGGCATCAGTAGGCAGGCTGAAGCAGCATGCCTTAAATAAAAGCGAGACAACTGGATCTTTTTAATATAAAATGTCTGGGACCATTACAATTCTCAATTAGAGAATGGGTAAAACACTGCAATTCATTTGAAGCAACTTTTTGTAAGTGTTTAAGTTTGTATAGTTGTGTATCAGTTCAAAGCATGTTGGACTATGTGATGATACTCTCTGCAATCGAAATGTGAAACCGTTTTAAACTTTTAAATATTAAATTGTGTTTAATAGGGAACATTAAGGTCAGTTCATTGTGTTCTTTGGCCTAACAGATGTCGTTTGTTTCTCAGATTGTAATACCTCGTAGTCCAATTCAGGCCAAAGGGCTGCTCCTCTCCTGCATTGCTGACAACAACCCATGCATTTTCTTTGAGCCCAAGATTCTGTACAGAGCAGCAGGTAAGCTGGTTTGTGTGTAAATGTTACTGCAAAATCAACACACAACTGAAACTTTGTTGATGTTTGTTCAGTTGTCCCCTCCTCAGCTTTTTTTTTTCCTCACTCAACTTTCTGCTTGGATTCTTTATGAAAAGCAAATGTTCTCCCTCTTTAGAGGTGCAAAGCAAGACAAACAAACAATGTGCCTGACTACAATGTGACTGAGCTCAGCTGGGCCACGAGTGTGAAGCAGGCCGTCTAAATGGTCTGTGAAGTGTTGACAGGGACGAGCTGAACCCTCTCCCCCCCTCCGCTTCTTGAGTGCAGGGAACATCAATGTTTAGGGGTAGCATGAAAAAGCCCCAAGGCCAGCGTGGACTTGTGAACACTGCCGGGGTAAACAGTGTCCAGCATTACCAGTAATACCATAATAAACTGTTAACAGTTGCTGAAAGCTGCTGCAAAACAGCACTGCCTCGGCCACATGTTGGTAATTTGATTTGCAAGAATTGAGAGAGATGAATTTTTAAAGATTTTTTAAGACTTAACTTGTACCAACAGACTTTAAGAAAACTTATTTTTTTTGTGTTTTCTGCTTTGACAGGAATCAGATGAAATAATTTTTAAAAAAAAGCTCCTTTCTTCTCTTGAGCAGTTCATACTGTAACGAAGGACATTAGTAAAAACGGCTGTCGCAACAGAGATAACACATTTTAATAGCTTCCATTCTGTTTGATTTATTTTTGCTTACACAGCCTGACATGTACTTCTTTCAAAAAATGTAAGTCTATGTGGCAACACAGACCACAACAGTTGTGATTGGTCCATATGGTAGCAATTGCACATACACAATTTGGACAAGGATTTCCTACACGATTTTAAAATGGAATATTTAATGGACTGTCATTTTATTTAGCTTCGTCATTATGCTAACACAATAGCCAGTATTATCTATTTATTTATTTTTCTTTCATTTCTCTGTCAGTGTATAAGCTCAATCAGTTCTAAAGTTTTCTCTCATAATAATTGCACGTGTGATCTGCTGAGCTCAGTCATCACTGTTTAAAGTACACAAAGCATCTCAGCAGAGTGGCGTAGAACCACCAGTACCAACTAGTGCAGAACCAGCCTGCCGAAGAGTCCAGTTTGGACCACTTGATGGCTTTAAGTGTGACGGTGGGCGAGATTGAATGGATCACTGGTTGTCTAAAGGGTTTGTTTCTTTCGTGGTACAGACCAAAATTATTGTTAGTTTCACAGCCTTCTTAATGACAAAGGCCATCACCCACAGCTGCCATACCACACTGAAGTAAGGAGTCATGTCTTTGAGTTACGACAGCGGTGTTTCTTTGTAATGAGCGTAAACTGAGTGAAATGTGGAAAAACTGAAACACACTGTTGAAATTGCGCTCTTTCTCTTCAAGGAAAAAAAAGTGGTAAATTATTCAATAAATCTTCAATCACATGTGACTTATTTCAACAGTGTACTTGAATGTGCAGGGTTTTTTTGGCCTTGTCTACTTGTGATAGTGCTGAATGTTGTCTGTGAGCATCAGCTGTGGTGGCATGTCAGATTTTGATAAATTAGGATTTACTGTAACTAGTTTAAGTTGTGTTTAAAAATATACATATATTTTCTTTAAGGTTGTAAAGCAGTGCATTTTTTTTTTTTAATTACAAAGTCAGTGTCCTATTATGACCATAAGTTAACTTATCAATCTGTCTTTTTGTAACTGCTTATCCAGTTCAGGGTCATGGGGGAGCTGGAGCTCATCTCAGCTATTACAGAGAATAAAGCAGGATACACCCAGGACAGGTCGCTAGTCCATCACAGAGCTAACACAGACTGAAAGACAACTACTAACACGCTCATTCAAACATACAGACAATTTAAAATCATCAGTTAATCTAACGAGAACAAATGGTAAGAACTAACAACATGATTATGCCCTTAAAGTAAAATACAGAATTCTAATTGTCGTGGACTTTAAATCTTTTGCCTTAGTAAACTCTATTTCTTAATTTATGTTTATGCTTGCTTTTATAAGAAATGCACAAGACAAAATGTATAAAAGCAGATTCAAGCTTACTTTCATCATTATTGATGGCTTTAATACCTCACAGCTATAGCTACTCACTGACAACTGACTGATAAGGGATATAAGAGTGTAATACATGTGTCATGTTTCAGATTTATGTAGTTAATAAAATCAGTTATCATCAATAACAGTAGCCAGGAAGAAGGCAGGTGTTTTTGTTTGCATTATTTCTCTATTGATGCTGTCTGCCTCTTGTGGGATTGATGAGATAGTACATCGGTAAGATGGTGTATGTAAAAAGAAAGATATCGCCCTCTTATTTTGTTACTGTTCCACCAAGCTGAGGACCATAGTGTGATTTGTTTGTCAGCAAGATTATGCACACAAAAAAACCCCAACTACTTGGCTTAATTTCATGAAACATGGTGCAGAGGTCAAGCATTTTGCAATGGAGGGAACACAATAAATAAATGTTGTTGCGCCTCTAGCTGACCTTCTTTGAAACTACAGCAAAGGCCCATGTTTGATGATGCACTCGCCGAGAGCCCTGCTGCTATATTGCAACATATTCTGATTGAGAAACGCCAAATGTAGTAGCTTTTACAAGGATATGACAAGATACCGACCAAATCGAAACAAATCTTACGCTATGGAAAAGGCACTTAACAATCAGCTTTACCATCATTGGATGCACAATAGTTTGAGCTAAGAGTTGTTTTTTTTGTTTTGTTTTGTTTACCCCTTTTCTGTCCTGCTGTCATACATTGCTGCTGTCAGAGTGATCTTACTCAGATGTGGGTGGCCTTCACTTTAATATTACTTACAGCTGTTTTCAGACATGCCAAGGCCATTACACATGAAGCCGCAGTGCACGTGGATATTTGGAATTCATCGTGCAGGAGTGTACACGGTATATCAAGCTACATATAGCAAATCAGACCTTTTGTATTCACATTGAGATGCCTAGTTATTGCATCACAGGGTTAGGGTTAAACACATGCAGGAAAAGCTCTGGGGTGTTCCACTAGGAGTGACCTAGTAAGGCTGCCGTTGTGACTGACACATCTAATCGCCTACTGAAAAGGGCTGTTACATTGTGACAAATCAGTCGTGTGCTTCACACTGAGGGTTCTTTAGCAGTAGCGTGCGCAGGGTTATTTTGATTTCCTACAGGAGCAGAGCAAACCAGCTTCTCGTGCCATATGCCTCTAATGATCTCTGCTCGGATTATGAAGTCATGTTTTTTGATTGCTGGGGCCTCTCCTTTCTCGCGTACAAGAGGACAAAAACCACTCATTTGCCCCATTGAGGTTGTACTGGTTTGCAGGGACCTGAGATTCCACTTGTTAAACCGTAACCCAGTTTTCATAATTCAGTTTTAACATTCTGAAAAAGGCTATTTTTCAACTCAATTGGCCAATTTTCTGTCTCGTCTGGAAGCCTAAACAGGAGAGTTGCACATGATTCACCAAAGTCGTCGGGATGGGCAGCCTTTCTTTCCTTTAACGCCTTCTCGTAGGCTCTAAAGGATCAAACTCAGCATCTCCTTGGAGCACAATTACTCCGCCTAATTGCAATTTTAACTTTTTGTGTTGCCCTTGAGGAACGCTTTTTAGTAGTTCACGTTCTCCAAAATCCACTCACACTTTAAGATCCTGTATGCTGTGCAAACTTTGTAGCCAAAACCAAGATGGTGAATGAGATTCAAAGACAGTAAATGCTACATTTAGAGAGTAAATGTTTGCATCTGTGTAGTATAAATATTGCTAATAAGCCGCTTGTTTGAAAGTGATGGCAGTTCTGAGTTTATGATAAGTTTTTGCGTTTTAATAAATTCCATGACTGTGCTAATGTTTTCCAAGACTTTAATAGCTTTTATTCAAACCATATACTTACATGCACTTTGTCTTGGACTTGAGTTCAAAGAGGGCCTGGCTGCGAGGCTCCCCCTTTTGGGCTGATATTCCGTTTATGTGGCCCCTTTTCTGATTGATACCCCATCCCAATGTGTTGTTGTCAAGATTAATCAGAGTTACAAGCCCATAGCTGGCAGAGGATCTCATTAGATCATGCATTAGATTGTGCTGATAAAAGCACACTGGCTGTGGTGAGAGATGAGGTTCTGGAAAAAGCCTAAAGAAGCATTTGAAGGGAGCCAGATAAAACGTTCAAGAGCAGGGACCTTTTTTTGTTTTGTTTTTGAAGGTCTGTTATTTCATTAGTTTGTCATCTGGTCTGTCATTTAGAAGCACGCTTAGTTCGAGACTGGAGTATTTTAGGTAAAAATCCCAGACTTCATAGTGAAATGATGAATGAATGGGTTTTTTTTTTTTTTTGTTGCACCATTTAAAAAAAACAAAAAAAACATTTTGCATGTCAGCTTGCATGTAAAGGTTTTGAAGGTGTATATTTTGTTTTTGTTTTTTCTCAGTGGAGCAGGTTCCCGAGGAACCTTACAGCATCCCGCTCTCACAGGCTGAGATCCTACAGGAAGGAAGTGATGTCACTCTGGTTGCCTGGGGAACGCAGGTAGGCGGGCGATCACACTCATCATTGACACACTCTCAGTAGGTTACCCGAGCAGTTTCAATGTTATCGTCTATCTTTGACTCATTTTCCATGGCCGCAGGAAGAAAGGGTCCAAGGTTCATTTTCACTAAATGACATTTAAACCCAGGGAGGGTAGCGGTGGATTAACTCTAAGTCTCTCCCTAGCCCCCCTTCTGTCCCAGCAAGGTCTCCCAGCAGGCAGCCTGAGAGACCATATCTGCCCAGACATCTCCACAACATCAAGGCTGTGGATGACTCTCTATTAACACTACATGTCTGCTGCACGCTTTCCATTGTGGCCTTTTTCTTTTCACATATGAGATTTTATGTTCCTCAGCTTGATATAAAGATGCCTGTAACTCACCAGGAGTCATCCCTGACTTCGATTGTACCCAGCCACTTTAACAGGCTTATCCAGGGCATGATGTACCTGCAAGCGTGGCAGGGGGAGGGTTGGATAGTGATGAAGGAAACTGTCTAACTATTAATGCTGAAGGGTGGATGGGGAGGAAAGAGGATCTAGTAAAGTAGAGGAAAAACATGGTTCCCTTTTTTCTAAACGGCATCCTTTACCACCCTCATTACTCCGTTCATCTGTCTCGCTTATTTGGATGATAATAAACAAACAATGTAACTTTTTATTCTTCAGAATTGCAGCATCATTATTGAGTATTGTGCTTGTTTATAAGTTTGAAGTTGTGTTTTTATTTTTTATTTTTTTTTTTTCAAACTGGCACATCTGCTGACAACTATTATAGTTGCGATCATTCAGATTTATCACAGCAATTCTTGTTTGGAAGCGTCGAAAAAAAATGGCTGCCATTAAACACAGACTCAGTGAACCCGCACACATTGATTAATTGATGAGGCAGGATGATTTTTACGCCATATTTTTTGGTGTGACTTTTCGCATTCAGCTTTCTGTTAGTCTGTTCTGGAGATAATATAAAAATATGCCTTTTTATTGTCACATTATTTTAAGCGTAAGACTTGGTGTTAGAATTTGAACACAGCAAATTTAAGACCGACTGAAAAGTCTTTTTCATTTCCTGTTTAGATTCATGTGCTGAAGGAGGTGGCGTCCATGGCTCAAGAAAAACTGGGAGTATCCTGCGAGGTCATTGATCTACAGACCATCCTACCCTGGGATATTGAAACTGTTTGCAAGGTAACAGAGATGCATGCACACGTCACAAACAGAGCAACCTGAAAAAAAAATAAGTACCACAAACATTTATTTTGGTGCCACTTGTTTTTTTTTCCCCAAAAAAAATTAAATAAGTGAATAAACGGATGAATAATATTTAATAGTGGAGCAATAGATGTAAAACACAGTCCACAGCCCTGCATAAGGGATGCTAGTCGAATGAAAGCTGTAATGTTTAAAGTTGTTGAATTACAGGAAATAATCAGACAAGTGATTAATTATATTTTCCCCCAGTTTTCTCATTTATGTCAAAAGTTGGGGTACACAACAAACTGCAGATTTGGAGAATCCTATCGTTTGAGTTTCAGGCTGAATACTTTGACATTTGTTATTCATTTAGATGGTCATTTGCCATAAATACTGCTGGTCAGTGGAACCGTCTTCGTGCTGGATCGTTGTTTATTGTGGTACAAAGTTGGGCAACGTTCCTCTGGGGAGTGTGGTTCTCTTTGGTTCCTGATAAACAGAGGATCCCTTCTACCGCTGGAAAGACGCGACTGCTAGTTTATGTTGCCTCAGCCTTACACAGGCTATGGCACTCGCTAAAATAAAATATTTAATTTGGGAGGGCTTTGAGAAAGGAGCTTTCTTTCCAGTGGGTATTCCATCCTTATTTACTTTGAAATACAGGAAGGAGCATGACACAAGACAGTTTGGATAATTGTGGCCTAGAAAGATTCTTTCCTGCTCACCAAGGGCAAAGCGTCTGTAGACTAAACCACCAGGAGACCAGCTGGAGAGGGTCTGATGTTATGAAGAGACAAAAAGGTGTGTGTGTCAAGTCCAACTTTAAGGAGCCTTGCAGTGAGACACGACTCATAATCATGCATCCTCTTGACACTCGGATTGCCTTTTGCAATGGTCCTTGAATACATCACAAACCATCTTTGTTTGTCACCAGCTGTTTAATTTCACATGTTTATTATCCTGGTTTCATGCTCCTCTGATGAAAGATACACCTTCATCAGCAAGCACCAGGTTGCGCCCGCTGCCAAGCATATCTTATAACCAACATTTAAAAGGCAGGAAGAAACTGTGGTAGGAGGGTAGTAATTTAATAGGGAGTCAATTTGAACTGATGGCAGAGACTGCAGCGTTGTGTTGGCACTGAAATACTCGGAGTGAGCCGCAGTCAGTTACAGTTTGTTCAAGGGGGCTTCTCAAGTCCATGCAATCTTTTTTTAATTTTTCTATTTTTTCTTTTTTTTTTCCTTTTCTTTTTTTTAAAAATAAATTGTGACCCATTAATACAACTGCCATGAAATTGAATAGTGTGTTTATGTGCTGCTTAACAGGCCTGATGCCAAGCCTGCCACCTTGAGCTTGTCAACATCTCTGCTTGTCATTTCCTCCAACCCAATATTCCTTAAACATCTGTCAAACCCATAAACCAATTT
>VVHJ01035941.1:0-10918 GCA_015107715.1 Tylochromis polylepis
GAACCTTTTTGTGTGCTTTAGAGACAGAAAAAAATACCTCCCAGTTCTCCAAAAACCCAGTTTCAAAAGACAAGCAAGCTTAGCAAGCTTCCTTAGTGTTCTTTTAAACTCTCACTCATGACTATTAGTTATACTGTTAACTATTTTAATTTTAGGTTAATAAGGAATTAGGGAATAGGGATATATCGGGAAACCATATGGTATTGTTTAAATGAAGATGCAGATGTTTCATAACATATAAATATATTTTTAACAGGAGCCAAAGACTGCAATAGGGAAGGTTATACTGAATCTTGTGGGAATTCTGTCAACTTCCCAGTCTGATATTAGGAGTAGAACTGCAACCACATCTGTTACAGCGACAGTGCCTCAGCAAACCCCAAGAGTGAGCACCCAAATACAAATGTAAAGGTAAAAAAAAAAAAGAAAAAGAAATTTGCCACTTATGCTACTCCTTTTTTGGGGGGGAGGGGGTTCTGGACCAGTAATCTAATAAGTTCAGTATAGTAGAAGTCCAGATAATTAGGTTTGTATTTTAAGTTGTTCATATTTTTAATATTTTTTTCCCTGTATTCTGGAGAAGACACAACATCCTTACTGACAAGGAAATAATGAATACTGGATTCAAGTAACATTTTTAACAACAAGTAATAATAATAATATAATAACAATATTGTTGGATGATAGACTTACTTTTTCCATGGGGGCTTCCGAGAACGGTACAATATTTCCTTTCCAGGGAACAGGTAAGTGACAATGCTGTAGAGTGGCAGGCAGGTTGTGATTTGAAGATTATGGACTTAGGATCCAGAACTAGGCTGAAGCAGTTTATCCAGGAGGCACTACAGATGCTCCACAGGAGGGGCGAGCTGGAAACTGCTTCCAGCTTAAGGAATTTCCATTTACCAGTTAGTTTCTTTCTGCCTTGTATTTTTATTGTTTTGTTTACTTCAAATTTTGCCAGCTATTAAAGCTGTGATTTTGAGTTTACACTGAGTGGTCTAAAGTAATCTACTCCTGTGACAGATTAGCGACCTGTTCTCCCATCCTGTGATAGCTGGGACAGACCCTCCGCCCCTGTGACGCTGAATTGAATGAGCTGATGAAAACGGATGGACGGATGATCTTGAACAAATTCTTGTTGAACTCCAGGCTTTCTGAAGTTCTTTCAAAGTTTTTCTTTAAATAAACTACTGAAAGTTCCCAGATAGCTTTGATGCTTAAATGAATTTAGCATATTTAAAGTTCTGTAAGTATACTGTAAAATCTTGATGTAATTTTCCCAACAATTCATTACAATGCAGGCACTCATCTGGACAAGGCATTTTGTAGAGGATATTGTAAGCATGGCAGTGTGTCTTGAAACAATGGTGAGCTCAACAGTTCTAATTTTTTTTTCTCAAAACAACTTCTTTCCCAAAATAGTATTTCAACTTTAATCTCGAAATTACAACTTCATTCTCAAAATGATCAACAATATTTTTTTCTACTAGCATTGTAGGATCTCCTCTAATCTCTCTGGAGACACTAGCCATGCCATACTTTGCTTCAGCTCTTCATACTTTTTCTCTGCTTTTCAAGAATTAAACAATTTTTCCTCTGCACTTCTGCTTCATTCCTTATCAGTTTTTTCCTCTGGGTCTAGCAGCTTGTCTTCTACACACAAACTCGATTCACACTTATGGGGTCCCTCACAGTTACCGTTCATGTTTAGAAATATATGTTAGTCAGTGATGATGGGCCTTTCCTTCTGTTTTATAGTTTTTTCTAACTTTTGTTCACATTCCACATATTTTTTCTTTTCTCTGAGCAGCACTTCATGTTTTGGGCAACATGACCCATACCAATATCCTTTTATTTTTAGATTTTCAGTATACTTCAAGCTCCAGTTCACAGACTTTATCTTGTCTATCTCCCACCTGCTAAGCTTTGATTCCAGGTTGCAGTTCTTGTTCTCAGAGTTACTGTTAATTGCACGAAACATGGTTAAAGAATAAAACATAACTTTCACTTTCAAAGACATTCAATAACATACACATTTTAATTCCTATCCCTAAAAACATTCATTATTTTCCACAGAGTTATATTGTATTTATAACAATAGTAGCGGTATGGAGCGTGCATTCATGCATTTGTCTCTACAAAAGGGAGACATCCATTTTTAAAAAAAAAAAATACATTACTATATGTCACAGTCAGGTGTGTGGGAAAAATGGAGAGCGGCGAGAAAAGACTGAAACGCAGGACTCACAGGCTAGTTGAGAAAGTGGACCATTTTATTATAAAGACTGGATGAACTGAACATGAGAGACTGAACTAAACTGGAAACACGCATGAGGAGTTGACAACAACGAGATAAGGAACTGAGAGAAACTGAGGCCTTAAATAGACTGGATAATGATGATGACTGGAAACAGGTGAGAACACGGCTGAAATAAATCTAACTGATGATGCGGGAAATAGAACTAAACATAATGCACACAGACAAAAGGTTATCGCAATTAAAGAGGAACGTAAACAGTGATAAAAGTCCAAAATGAAAACACTGTCAACGACCCAGGTACCCTGACAGTACATCACACTACATATACTTTCTGACAATAAAACAGAACAAAAGTTCACTGACTCTCCATTGGCATGTCTGTAAGTACTTTGTATCTTAAACCTACATTATTTTTGATGGTCACTTGGGGGTGATAGCTCTGGTTGAAAAAAAAAGTATATTCCTATAGAACTTTATTGGTAAATTTCTGACTTGGTCTCAGTGCATTGAAAACTCTTTTTTTCACACATAATTACACATAATAATCTGAAGTATGTGATCAACTCAGGTTATATTGACATAAAAATGTCCATTTTTGATATACAGTCTATGTTATTACATTGCAAATACAAAAATGCATATGGTGATATTTAATATCATATTTAAAATAATTTTATGTATTCTGAATTGATTCCACAAGATGTTGTGCACATTTTCTTCTTATCTTAGCTATTCATAGTTCAATTCCTATCTGCTCCATTAAAGATATTAAGCCCTTCAATGGGAATGGTTAATGATAGTTTAGCCTTTTATTTAAAAGCATAATTTCTGACGTTATTAATGCTGAAAACAGTTACAATACTGAAGCCATGTTTTCTGTATTGCAATGAGAAAGGTCAAATTTTACCTGTAAACAGAATGGAGACATCATCTGTTGTCTTTGTAATGATCCTAAAGCTGCTGCAAATGATGAAAGGGCAAATGAGGGGATCTAAAGTGGGAGAGCATCTGCCAAGTAAGCACCGGACAAGCATGTCTTTAAAATAATTTTCATGGATCATCTTGTGGGAAATACAAGAATGTTATATTTTTCAAAAGATAATTGTGCAATGAGACACATTGCAGTGTTTGATGTAATGCCAGTTTATGGTTTTACAGGGCATCTTCTGCACAACATTACTAACAGCAGCTGCGAAGGAAACAATTTCATCACCTTAACAAATGGAAAGTCATTTTCTTTGTGACAGTGGCTGCAAGTGGGAGAGAAGTTGCAGGGACACCTGACAACTAACATCTCTCAGGTGTTGTCATGAGGGCTCGGAGCTGAATAGAGTGTTATTCTCCTCTCTCAGTTATGACACGGTGACAGAGGAGGGGCGACTGTGTATGAGAGGGACACAGAATGACAAAGGATGAAAGCTGCAGTTACTAAAAATAAACCCAAGAACGAGAACATCAAAACATTTGAATCGCAAGGTCAACCTGAGAGAACAAGAAGAAAAACAGCAAAGTCACTCAATGCAACTTTCATTTTATAAACCTTGAAATGAACCTTACATTTTTTAAGGAAAATGGAAAATTAGGTATAGCAATTTACTGAAACATCTCCATACATGGAAATTCAGTATATAAAGCAAAAAAGGAATTTGTGCAGTTCTCAAAAGCTTGGAAATCAATATTTGGTATAGCCAACTTTATTCTTTAACACTCTTCTTTAAGTAGTCTTCAGGAATAGTTCTCCAGCCTTCTTGAAGGACATTCAAAGCTTTTTTCCATATCAACATGCATTTGCTTTCTCGTTGTCAAGTGTTCCCACACTACTATCAGTCCATAAATGATTGTTTTCCAGTTTGTGTTTTTCTATCCAGGTATGCTTTTACTGCATTGGCAGTGTATTTGGTATGACTGATGTGCTGCGAAATGAAGCTACTGCTTCTGAATTTTTTCAGATGGTATTGCATGGTGGAACACAATCTGACAGTACTTCTGTCTTCAGAATTCTATCAATTTTAACAAAATCTCAAACACCACTGGCTAAAATGGAGCCCCAAACCATTCTAGCCAATAAAAGTATTTATTACAGCTATGAGCCTGGGTTTTTTGGTTAGCCCTAACAGTCAGGACAAGGACTAGACTAAAAGTGAATGAAAAAACCACCAATGTCCAAAAGAAAGGACTTCCAGAAAGGCTGAAGAACTTTTGCAAATTTTACAACAAAGTTTGTCTAGTTTCAACTGAGCATAAGTTGTATCTTTCAGTGTGTAAACATTTATAGCTTATCCAGCTGAAAGACCGCCTTAATGCCTTAGAAAATGCAAATGCGTTAATGAAAGGAATGAATGAATATTTAAAGGACAGACATAAAAGCCATGAGATGCTTCATGTTCATTTAATATTGTTACGATCAGAAAGAACCTGCTCTAAGTAGTATCTCCTTGCTGCCCTTTTATGAGTAACACATCAGAGCAGGTAGGCAAGTCTTAACCTATTCTGTCTCTAATGAAGTATATTGCACAATGCTGAACTCACTTCAGGGATATATTAAGTGACATATGCGTCAAGGCTCACGTCTGGCTCAGGATTTGATGAATACCCATGATACATGATTTGTTTTTCATTTAGCTACACTGATTAAAACCTGGAAAGAACTGTTACCATGGGCATCTCACCTGTGGAATTAATTATCCAACATTGCTTCCGCTGACTTCCTGATAAACAAGCCATTCAGAAGAGTCTGTGATCTCATTTTTACAGGACTCTAACCAGGTAGGAACACCACTGTTATGGACTAATAGTTGTTGTAATCCTTTTTATATGTGTGTGTGTGTATTTTTTTATTATTTGTTTCACATTATTTTTCAGGAAACTGCAAGAGCTTTTTTAATCTCTCTAGCAAAATGCCAAGCCAGCTTGAGAGTGCAATGGATGCACTGATGACAGTTTTCTACAATTACTCGGGAAACGATGGAGATAAATACAAGCTCAACAAGGGCGAGCTGAAGGAACTCTTGAACAGTGAGCTCACTGACTTCCTCACGGTAAAGCTGATGTTTAAACGCAATGATTATTTTCTTGTTTATGTTATTTTTTTGTTGTTTTATTTGTTGGGCATTTAGACAAAGATTTTATGTCATGCAGAGTTTTCAAAAGGAAGCACCATCCTTGTATAAATTTAAATTAATGGGAACATGTTGGTGTACTGAAGTATGACTGTGCATTTCATTAACTGATCCATAATGACCAATAGTAATTACATTAATTTGCTTATGGATCTTGAACACTTTGAAGGATGATTTGCTGTTGTCTTATTCACTTAAAAGTCAATCTTGATAGTGCCGTTTTCAAATGCTGTAACATCCTGACCTTGTTGGAGGAAATTGTTTTTTCATTGATTGCTTTCTTGCTGTCAAAGTGTGACTGCTTGTGGCTCTCACATGAAACCACCATGGCAGATAAATGATGCGGGGAGAGAGATAGATAAGGTCATTTGAGATAAATCCCTGCCCCTGAGTCTGTGTGATAGCAGTCCGTACAAGCCTGCAATTTCAAATGATTGAGACCACACCATCAACAAAACAGAAACCTGTGCCTTCAGATATCTTTCTTGTTACTGTCCATCCCCCTTCATGTGGGTGGGAGGCCTCAGGTGCTCACACATCATCATCATCATCATCAGTGACCCATATCACCTCCAAATATAGACACCCTCATGATGTCACATCCCTGTGGGCTATAGTCACCTCTGAGAATAGACACAGTGGCGTTCACCCTGAGTTTCTGCCAACAGGAAACTTTGACACTTGACAACCAAAGCATGATACAGTACTTACTACTACGTGTTCTGTTAGTCTTGATAGAATTAAAAAAGTAAAACTAAATTCAAATTAAGTGTGCTCTTGATTAGGATTGTTAGGTTAGTTTACTGATAAAACATGCCGCTGTTTGTCCTGCATTTTTTATGTTCGTGTTTACTGTCGACTTTGACTCTAACTCAAGGTGGCTCTATATTTTAATGTAGTTTTGAGCTTTTCGGACCAAATTTAAACTGAAACTACATTAGAAAATGCACAACTGCTGTGGTGATATTTTTTCTAATTTAAATAAACCCACAGTGTGGAATTTAATTTAACCTTCTGAGAAATGCTGACTTTAGTGCCATGACAGAAAGATCACTGGTGCCTTGGAGGTTAGAGGATGAATTAGAAAAACATCTTGTTTCTCAGTCATGGAGGAAATGAGCAAAGTAATAAATGTTGCATTTGATTAGCTGAGGCTCACAGGTGCAGCATCACTCTGCTCTCCACTGGACATGGGGCTTTGCCTTGAGTCAATATCAACCACCAGTAACAGTCACATGTTCTGCATTATTACCGGAAGCTTAGAAGTGTTGAAGGTATTTGGCTAAGAAGTCAATAATATTGGTAACAAGTTTGTTTTATGGGAAAATCATTACAAGGCATTACAAAAGCCACAACAACATAATCAATCAGATTGCATATTTGCTGAATCACTATTTGTTTGTGTTTTGTTTTCAGTCTCAGAAAGATCCTATGCTGGTGGAGAAAATCATGAATGACCTGGACTCTAACAAGGACAACGAGGTGGATTTCAATGAGTTTGTTGTGTTGGTGGCAGCTCTGACTGTTGCCTGCAATGACTTCTTCCAAGAGCAACAGAAGAAAAAGAAATAGATGTCCAAAAAAACCCAACCTTAAAGCAAATGTTCATCCAGATTTTAAGCTGAAGCTGAATTGTGTCGTAGTTTTCCCACCACATAGGATTGTCATTTATGGACATAAACGTAACAATTTACAGACTGGAGCTGTTAAACAATCTCACATCAACCTTGTCTTATACAAATTTTTTTTTTTTTTGTTATAAATATAACTAGAAAAGCCCTTTCCTTAAGCCCTCCATGGTGTTGTTATTTTTGTTTTTGTGTATGGAACTGCTTTCCTCTAAACCTCTGTGCATAAATGTATAACTGCTTTTCTTTTAGTTTAGTCTGCAAAATAAAGAATCAAATAACTTACTGTTGATTAATTCAGAGGCATTTTCCTTAAAAAATATAATGTGGTCATCTAAAAACCTTTCCTAAATCCTTACAAGATTTTCTTCCAACAGCTATCCCAGTTGACTCTCCCACTTACTCAGTTTTAAAGGTCATATGTTTATTTAATATCTTGATGATGCAATGAATGGCTTCACATTTACTTTTAGCCTCTATTCCCTAAGGGGAAATACCTTTTCCTGGCACAAAGTTAGAGTCGTGGAAAAATATGCAGACCCACAGTGATTTAGCCAAGTGTTCCCCTGTGACAGTAATAAATGTCTCACTGCTATATGCCATGTGTGGTATTCTGTGCACTTTTGAACAAGATTTGCATTCAGCATTGTCTTTCAATAATATCTTATATGGCCACAAATCAAACCTACTAAAGATTCTTGGAGACATCATGTTAAAAGTAAATGCACTTAATGTAATGTAAATCTATCCTGTGGTACATGTGACTTATTTTGTGCTGATCCATTGACATAGAAAGTCTTGCATTCAAAGCATTACTTAAGTAAAAGTATGTAATGTAAAAGTAAAAGTGAAGGTGTTATTTTTTATTACACACACTAATAAATTGCTTAAAACACAAGAAATTTCACAATCTTCTCTGTGAAAACAATTAAATGATGTAATATGACAGTATTATCCTGTAAAGCTTACAGGATAATACAGTGCATTAAAACTCCAGTAAAACAGTACATTTTTACAGTATAAAATTGCTATTATAGTAAATGCACTATTGTACCAAAAATTGTATAATTAAAAAACAGGTAATTGGTTTTATTAATATATGTGAAAAGCATCAGGCATTTAAAAATAGCTGATCGAGTTTGAAATACTTAATATACAGTTTAGAGGTTGTAAAGAAGCCACACCTCTCCAAAGGCTCACAATACAAAGCTGAGGGGTTATTAGCTCTTTATTGTGGCACAACAGGATTGAAAAGCAAGTTTTGCTTGTTAACTTTGGCTCAATTTCTATCCAATTTTGAACTGAATTAGCTGTTCTGACCCTGGCCTGTTGAGGACATAAAGGAAGGCTACACAGATGGAGTGCAGTTGAGTGCAGTGCAGCTGTATATAATATGTATGCAAACTGAATCAGGTCAAGCAAATTGTTTAAATTAGCATAAAACTGAAATACTCAAGCACAATTTTCTACTTGATAATATACTTTCTACAGCTATAAAAAAAAAAAAATTCAACTTTCTGAATCAGAAAGGCTGTACTTTTGGGAAATGACTGTGTACTATGTCTTTATGACGCATGGTGATCCCAACTTGGGTCCAGCTGCATCAGCCAAACACACAGATACAGCCTCCCCTCAAGCAGAAATGCTGATTTTTCTCACCTTGGGAAGGACAAAAGTGTACACTGAAGCTGTATTTTCTAGGGTTTTCCTCCCTTTCTCTCTCTCTTTCGCTCTTGCTCTCAGCCCATTTCCCAAAATACCTAACTAGACAGTTAATTTGCAGTGATAGTCTCAGCTGTGACGTGGACAAAATTACTGAAACAAAATCCAGAGGCAAGTCTGATGCTTTTATGTGAGCAGATGGTGCTTGCACAAACCCTCACCACGACAAAGCAATTTGTCTGTGATTGGCTGTAATCGAGCAGGATAATCACCCCATGGGAAGATGCCATGCCATAATTATGCGTTTTGTTCAGTTTTTAAAAGGTTGCAATCACTTCTAAGTGTCATTTGATAATTTTTAAATGTGGATATTTATATTCTCAGTCGTGTGATTGCCTTCCACTTTCACAAACCTCTTCAGAATGTTCATGTGATTGTCTCTTTATTTCCTCTGAGCGTCATGTTCAGGAACTGGCTTGTAGCAGAGAAAGAAAAAAATCCTACACATCATAAAGTTTGAGTCATCAGGCGTGATCAGATCTTTGTGTCTTGTGTCAGTGTATTCATTTGGCTATCGTGGGAGAAAATGTATCCAAATTATATGGGGCAACTAAGAAATTGTTAACATATAAGCAGTTGTCTAAGGAGCTTGGAAAGAGAAGTCCAGACGCTTTTCTTTCCAAGCTCCTTAGACTACCATGACCTGGATGAATGAGAACCTTCACAGACAGATAAGCAGTTGCACCTAAAGCACACATGGATCTTTCTAGCACAAAGACATTACTAGAGAGAGATTTTTAAAGCAGAAATCATTCCAAAAAGCATAATTTAATCTATTCCTAATATAACATAAGAGGATGGAGAAAACAAAAAAGAAAAAATATTAAAAGAATTGTTAAAAAGAAAGATGTGACAATAAAAACAAATGTTTCCGACACTTCAAAGAGAACGATAATGGGATATTAAAGAGGAAACATGCATTGATGACATAAGAGACAACTGATGAAATATTATTAGTATTACTGATCTCTGGCACGTGGCAAAAACACAAGACTCATTCCCTGAACACATTTTGTTGTTGTTTATGAAACTCTAGATAAAACTAGGAAAAACAGTAATAAAAACAGGGAATCAATCAATCAGTCAAATGTGCCTCAGATTAGTATTTTCTGTTTTAACAAACATATGCATATGGCACAAAAATCAAGATTTCTGCTGGCTGAGTTTAGCACAGTTGCTTTTTGGGACAGTTTCTCCTCACTCCAAGTGTCAGCCATCCAAATGTAGCTGCTATCTGTGACGCCTTTAAAATATGCCTAGAGCCCTTATCTCCCACATGCTGTCCGCTCCCCCTTTTCGTCACTCTGTGCGTCACCGTTTGTGTCAGAACTCCTCATTAGGGGCGACCTGTGTTTGTGAGTGTGTGTGTAATGCTTTCGGTTTCTCAATTTTCTCATCACCATTTAAAAAGTCGTGAAGAGAACATTTAAATTTGAATGCATTTGTTGTTTATATTTGCAAAGAAATATGGTAATAATAAGACATAAATTTAGTAGCAACATTTTATTTATAGATCACACAAACTAAATTAAAAGTCTAAGAAAACTCAAAATATCAAGGCAACATGATTCAGTAGATTTTCTTTGAGGCTAACAAGGGTTTTACACCAGACACCCTTCTTGAAGCAACATCCCCATTACTGGGATTGGGAATATCAGTGGGAATACACAAGATTGTGGCTTGTGACCCCACCCATCCACTACCGACCCACCTGCAAACTGTGGCTCTTTTTTTTGTTGTTGTTTTTTTTGCAAATATAAAGAAGGTCCAAGTTGTTTTCTGTTAAAAAATTCTTCTTGGAGTTTTGTCTAAGGAGCTTGGAAAGAAAAGCGTCTGGACTTCTCTAAGTTTCTTGAAAACGTTTCACCTCTCATCCGAGAAGCTTCTTCAGTTCTAAGAGCAAATGGTGGAGAGTCCCAGAATTTAAAGCCTTGTGGGAGTGTCTCCCAGGAGGGTCATGGACCCCCTGTGGATCCTCTACCTAATCACACGAGTCCAGGTGTGAAAACGGGTGTGGGTCTCAATCAGCCAAGGTTTCGCGTGAACCCATTGTGAGACCTATCCCCATTCTATCATGTGATTACCTGAGGTCAAAAGGCCCAGGATGTGAGTGGGCGTTAAGGCATCTGGGAAGGGATCTCAAAACTGGATTATAGATAGCAGACAGTTGGTGTCGTAAACCACCT
>VVHJ01035942.1:0-10328 GCA_015107715.1 Tylochromis polylepis
TGATGGATGGATGATGGATGGATGGATGGGCGGATGATGGATGGATGATGGTGGATGGGTGGGTGATGGATGGATGATGGATAATGGATGATGGGTGGATGGTGGATGGGTGGGTGATGGATGGATGGATGATGGATGGATGGTGGGTGGATGATGGATGGTTGGGTGATGGATGGATAATGGATAATGGAAGATGGGCGGATGGTGGATTGGTGGGTGATGAATGGATGGATGGATGGGTGGGTGACGGATGGATGATGGATGGATGGGTGGATGATGGATGGATGATGGATGGATGATGGATGGGTGGGTGACGGATGGATGGATGGTGGATAATGGATGATGGATGGATGGATGATGGATGGGTGGGTGATGGATGGATACTGTAAAGATTTCATGCTGCGGGTTTTTTGTGATGATGCTGACGGTTGTTCAACATAATAAGCTCCTCTTCTTCCTCCCACTCACCCCATCAGGGCTCCGTCAAATATTCAACATGCTGACCATCACACACACAACCCTCCACCACCACCAAAGTACTTAGTAGTAGCAAACAATTAAATGACAGAAAAGTTCCTGTTTTTTACTGTCTACTATAGAAATTTCTGCCAAAACAATTTCATCAATCAACAAAAACAGCTGGTCTCAGTAGAGAAACTGAGAAGACACTTTCTTCAGCACAGTGACACACAGCCCACTCGATGTAAAAGGAGTTTGACGCCCCTGCTTTAGAAGGAAGCATGGCTACCCCGAGTGGATCATGAGGCACTGAGCAGAGGTGGGCAGATTGATCCAAATATCGATACCATGAGACACCAACCTGTCCAGGGTGTACCCATGGTACACCTTGGACAGGTTGGAGTCCTGGACAGGTTGGTGTCCTGGACAGGTTGCCAGTCTATCGCAGGGCTAACACAGAGAGACAGCCAATCTTTCACACTCACAGTCACACTTATGGGCAATTTAGAATCACCGGTTATCCTAACTCCACTGTAGCCCACTGAACTGTGTTAAATACATTTTTTTAATCCTTCTTTTAAATGAAAAAATTTCGTCATGTCAGTTCTTTAAAGCCTATAGCACATTCAAACAGGCACATTTACATCCCAGGTCTCCAGAGAAACAGTATCAATATATAGAAAACTGTGTTAACTAATTACTGTGGATAGTTAAAACACAACACTGTTGTGCTGGTGTTCATTAAAATGTGTTCAGAATTTGGCAAATCTACGATGATTCAGCTCATAAATCATGACACATTGCTCTCCCCTACATAAGCTCCCTTTATAGGTTAAACGTATCGGTATCAGTAAATTACTTGGCATCAGACCGATACCAAAATTTGCAGTATTGCCCAGCACTAGCACCGAGGCGGTGATTGTTGTTTCCGCTGAAACACTCGCTGTGGCTGAAGGAAAAAAGAGGAGAAAAAGGTTTGATCTCAAAGACTAACAGAAGAAAATATCTGAACACTGAGAGAAGGACAGAGGTCATGTGACCTGACACAATGTAAAAGTCTGTGAGTGACGATCTATGATCTTCGTGTTTGCAGGGTTAGATCTGCTGTTTGTGAAATTTGGTGGATTTAAAAGAATGTACACGTTTGATTTATGTTTGGATTAAAAACTTTCTGTCAGTGATGCTGATGACGGTTATCGCACGTCTTCAGTCCGTCTTGACGTGATCATACAGGCTTCTTGCCTCTCCTCCCCCACACTGAACTGACTGCAGTTTATTTCCCAGGGGGGAGAGAGGAGGAGGTAAAGGGATAATGAGTGAAGGGGGAGGAGAGGAAATGGAGGATTTGGTGGAGAAACATTCAATCCAGGTGACAGAGAGGGAGAAAATAAAGATTTAATGGAGCAGAGGATGGAGGAAGGGAGGTGGGGGAGGGCTCGGGGCAGAGAGTAAATTATATTAGAGGGGGGTGATGGGGTGAGGAGGGAGTCATTAGATGATATTAGAAAGAGGAGAGCACAAAGAGGAAGATTCCTTCAGCCGGTTTCATGTTTGATTCTTTAACTTGGATTTTGATCAAACAGGAAGCAGAACTCAAAACCAGATCCAGGGTCCATCAGCATGTTTGCTGACAGTCCAAAAGATTCAGTTCCTGTGTCTTTGATGTGTCCGGCTTATGAAACATCAGTTTAACCTCCAGGAGGAGGAAAAAACTTAGTATGGGACAAAAGATCTGTTTGAGGACCACTCCACTATGTGTGTGTGTGTGTGTGTGTGCGTGTATGTGTGTGTGTGTGTGCGTGTGTGTCTGTGTGAGACTCACCGAACACACTGTCGGTATCGTCGAGGCCGGCAGACATGGCTCCTTAGCAGTATCTGTTCACAGGAAGAGACCAAATCAAAAAGAGCCGTTAAATAAAGTTAAAGGAGCAGTCCGTCACCTGAAGAACACCTGTGACAGGTGCAGGAGGCCAGCTTTATGGTCTGACCGACACGTTTGTGGGCTTCAACATAAAAACCATTGTGCTCTACATAAATATAGTCATGAGCCGAATGTGTCAGTGTGTGCTAAACTGTTGCTATGCATTAAAAGAAGTGAGACAGGTGAGGTCAGACCGACCCGGCGGGAGACACAGAAATGTTGTTGTTGTTGTGACTTTTTAAAAAAACATTAAATATCTTTCTTTAGGCCGAGTGTTTCACAGTTTGATGAAGTTCTGGACATGAAGATATATATACATCTGTACACAGCCTGCACCTGGGGTCTTGCCTGGTGTGGTAGACCCCAGCCTCTATGGATCTTGTGCTCAGAGCTTGTTCCTGTGCTGCCATGATTAGTGCCTCTGTGCTGTCTTTCAGTCCAGCCATCGGTAGGATTTCTTGATATCAGTCACTTAAGTCTGCCGGTGCTACGTGCCATGCATGGTAAGGAGCTTTCTTGTCTTGATGTCAGTGGCATCCACCTCCTCCTTCGGCCAACTGATTAGTCCAGCAGGGTATATGATGACCAGGTGCTGCTGAATGGGAATCAGCCGACTTCTCAGGACTTGACTCACTCGGCAGATATTTGGTGGTTCTGGCGTTCCTACTGGCCTTTTTATGGTTCTCATTTGTCTATAGGTTTCCAACATACTTGTAGCTGTCCTCATTGTCTGCAATATTCTGTTCTGGTAGTGCAATCTCCTCAGTTCTGCCTGCAATCATTAATTCACTCATGTGGACTCGTGCACATACACGTAATTATAAAGAGTAGAAACGTTGTAAAAAAGCTTAATTGTAATTCCATCAATATAGAAGGGTTACTGTGCTATCATGGCCAGAGAGTTTCTGCAATCAGTCACTAAAGCAACTGATTTCAGTGATTAACTCAACTTTAATGAGGAGATGAAGTAATCAGTGAAATGAGCTGCAGTCAAGATGGATGAGAACCTATAGATGATGGGTCACACTGCAACACAGCAGGATCATGGCTGCAGACGAAACACTCACCTAAAGCAAGCCTGCTACACGCAAACAAGCTCATCTAAACGTTCTTATTTACAGGCACCTGAGGACGAGGCTTTTTTTTCAAGAGAAAGTGCAAAAACCGAGCATTGGCTTTGGTAAGATAAGTGCTTGCTCTGTGAGATTTTGGATAAATCCTAAAAAGACTTACGGCTTCATGAGTTGTGAAGCTGTGTCAACGCTGGAAGCGATTCACAGCAATGTGGTGACCAGAAGAAAATGCCTGTAGAAAGTTAATGACATTCAGAGACGTTCAAGTGGTTAGGGGTCAAAACCAGCTGGTCCAGTGGGCAGTTACTTACAGTTACTACAGGTAGTAGATACATTAGAGTTAAAAATAGACTTGGTCAGCTCTAAATCAGTGCCAAGTATCAAGGACACCCATATTCACTCCACTTTCAGCAGCTTTCTCTGTGACCACTTCTCTGGTAACTTAGTTTTCTTACACAAAGTCCTCTAAAACCCTTTTTTTCAATAACCAAATCAACAGAGTAAACAAGTGTACAGTGGCTTTAACAAGCCCATCAGGCTTGTTTAGTTCTCTGATTATTTTATAAGCACACACAGTATGAGTTCTACTTCCCAAAGAGCCATTCAGTCGACATGGAAAGAACTACTCACAGTTTTATGTGTGACAACCCTATTTTGCTAACAAACAAGAGTAATTTCATTATTTTTCAAATCTGCAGAGAAAACTGGTACTGTCCACAAAGCATGTCAGATATCAAGACATTCAGGCTATGACCAGAGAAAGTTCAAATTTCTGCATTGATCATTAGCATGCAAAACATCAGATAAATGAATAAAATGACAATTATTAGACAATTTGCAAAGAAACTGACACTAAATAGCAGATGGAGCTAAATAGACACAGATTCACTGTTTTAGCCATCATCTGCTAGCTAGTTATCAGAAAATGCAGTTTTCCACAAAGCTTAAAAGTCCACATTTGAACTTTTTTTTAAATGTATTTTTGGGTAAGAAAATTAAAGAGTTAATAGCTTGTGATGTATGTTACTGCTTGTTCGGGTGCTAACACAGCCAGATCTATATCATCTAGATAAGACTAAATCAGCAAGATAAAGATTTGCCATCTGATCATATCATCGAATCACAATCTGCAGCGATTGCAGTCTTAAAAAGCATGTCAGGATTTGCTCCTAAAATCCCTAAAAACTTAAACCACAGGCAGTTGTGCACATTTGAGATATGTGTGGGCCTGTATGCAGAAAAGCAAAAACCAGAAAATGTACTTCCCTATAACTCAAAAATGTATTACAGGAGTATAATTAGCAGGAGAGAGATAAGTATTAGACAGGCAAAGATACTAGCAGTGAGAGCCCATCTTCTAGGGATTTGAACTTAATCCATTTTCTCTCAAAGTAGCTCTGCATGCTTACACACCTCTTTGAAGTGTAAATTGAAAAAGAATTGGTTGCATAAACTTTCTACAGTGACAAGTTTGAAAAAAAAAAAACCCCGGCCTGCTCAGTTCTGCTGTGACACCCTATTTTGCTAAGAAACAAGGCCAAAGATTGTAAATATTATATAATAAACAAAAGGGGACTTAATTAGTTTGTGCAAAGACAGTCACCATTCCAAACAATATGTACACTGATTGTTATTTGTTGAATATGGGAGCTATTCATGCGAATGTAATAATCACTCAACGTGGGAGAATCCTGCAAACCAAACAGCAATTAATTCACACGAAGATATTTCCCCTGTCTAGTCAAGCAGAGCTCTTTAAATACGCTCCCCTTCTGCCATCGTCTCCTTACACTCCCCTTTTTCCTCTTACATCTTTCTCTGTCTTCAGAACTCCTTTCATGTGTCTCTTTTACTTTGTCTGCTCCTGTCGTAGTTTTGCTCTCCCAGACTCAACACAGAGTCAGATAGTTTATAAGGCACAGTTTTCTGTGCCTTATACAGCAAATAGTCTAAAAAGAATGATCAGACTTAAGGTTAAGCAAATATGGGAATATCCACTGGACCAAACCATAGATACCTAAACTAACTATCTATATGAAAAAGTCCATAAATAACAGATTTTATCATAAAAATAATTGAAAATTATGATTGTGAATATAGAATCATTATCATAAGAGATGGAGGAGATGAATGGACAAACCCTGAATACCGTCAGTTTCAATATTAAACCACGTACTGTAGCAGTGATCACATTTCACCTTTAACTGCGAAGCTTTTTCAATATTAGCCTCGGAGAAGTTGTGAATGTAAATGTGAATGATTGCTGAACTAACATTACAGAGAAACACGAGAAAATGATTAAGAATATTTGCTACAGTCATTTATCATTTATTTGTGGCTCAGCACATCTACTGGACTGGATCCAGAGAGAAGTCGTGATGTATTACATTTTAGTGCAAATTTAAACCAGAGAAAGAGGGATGATGCCACAGAGACCTGCTGTGTTTCTATTCTTCTATGTTGAGCTCTGCTTTTATTCAAACATACTACTGATACAGGGCTGTCTGTGGCTCAGGAGGTAGAGCAGGTGATCTAATCAGAAGGTTGGTGGTTCAATCCATGGCTGCTCCAGTCTACATGCCAAATACCCTTGGGCGAGATACTAACCCTAACTTTCTCTCTGATGCATCAGTCGGAGTGTGAATGTGTGCGAATGTTAGATAGAAAGCACATGAGCTTAAGCACTTAAGTACTTCGCCTCTGTCAGCGCGCCCCAGGGTGGCTGTGGCTACAATGTAGCTTGCCATCACCAGTGTGTGAATGTGTGTGCGAATGGGTGGATGACTGAATGTGTAAAGCGCTTTGGGGTCCTTAGGGACTAAGTAAAGCGCTATACAAAATACAGGCCATTTACCATTTAAGCTTAGGGAAAAAAGTGCTGGTGTGAATGGCTGAATGTTGTCTAAAGAATCAGTCCATTTATCACACATGCATCACTATTTTGTGTTTAGCTTTTGTCACCTTTACCTTTGTAATATTTCACATACGTCATTGTTTCTGCCTTCTTTCTTTTGTTGCATTCTGATTTTTTTCACAGCGTCCCAACAAGCTGTTTTTCTTCCCTTACTAAATATATCCATAATGGTAACTGGCGGGATTTGAAATGTGAGGGCTAACGTTGTTGTTGTTGTTGTTGTTGTCTGTCAAAAACAAACAAACAACTAGTGCTACCTGTCATCTCCCTAGATGATGCAGTTGGGTATAAGTCCTAGGTGTCTTCCTTCTTGAGTTATCGGACCTCTGACATTACCGTGAGGTAACGGTCGCCAAAATTCAAACTTCGATGAGATTTTTAAGCAGATGCTATTTTTAATATTATCAATTTGAAGATCCTATGTGGTCCCGTTCTCGGGTTCACAAAGTTGGGTGTCCATAATGTCTACAAGGACAAGGACTTGCGTACATACTTGTATGTTAGGACCATTTTCTGTTGCAGACCACTCCTCTAATTTCATGTTTCACCCGTCTATAACATGAGTCGTGTGTGTTGATGTTCTTCGTTATAATACATGACGAACTCTTCCATGAAGGACTGACAGGAGCAGCAAATAACCATTTAAATTCACTGATAACTGCGATGGAGAAACACTTCATCATTCACACAGATGGTAGAGATGTCGTGTGTGTGTGTGTGTGTGTTGTGGGTAGCTTTGGTGGTTATGGAAGGTTGGATGGGGGTGTTTCTGGCACCCTGAAATATAAATGTGAGAAAATAAATTATAAAAAGCACGGAAAACTCAGAGAGAAACCATGGTGACATGATCGTCTCAGTTCAGTGGCAAAGCCTGTTATCTCCCACAGACACGTACACCCAGGCATCCCGTGATCCTTTGGCTTGGAGAAAACAACGTTCAGGTTGATGGAGGTTTGTATCACCGTTAGAAAAATAAATACATTAAAAAAAAAAGATTTGCTAGCTGCTACTTTTTTATCTCTAATTTCCTCCCCTTTCTACCATCTCTGGATCTTTTCTTTGGCTATAAATAGATCAGCGTCTGGCTAGAAGGTAACCAGTGAAAATAATAGTGAACATAGGGGCCCTCAGACTGCAACGCTCTCTGTCCTCCCGTGTTGCTTCCTTTAAAAAAAAAAATCATTCAGCCTCACTCCATCAGAACCATATTGCTTTCCCTTTATGAAAACACCACTGACAACGCAATCAGTCATTACCTCAACCTTACTGAGCTGAGTAGTGTTTCTGAAAGAGTGGTTCCAAAGAGAAGCATTTCATTTATAAAGTGCAATGTGAATTTAGAAACCGGGGCCTTACCTTTGAAGGGCATCTATCTTGTCAGCAGTAATTCCTTTTAACAACTCCTCCAGCAGGTCGGAGCTGTCGGGTGGCGGAACAGGTGATTTGATAGTAGACGTGTGAGTAAACCAGCCAATCAGGACACCGAGGACAAAAAGAGCCACCCCTGCCAGGAAGTATCTACATAGAAGAGAAGGGAACGATCACATATTAATGTTAAAGTTATTCTGCATCCACTTTCATAAGCTTCTCAAACATTTCACAGCAGATGGAGTTTGAGGTTATTGTACTGTATATTCCTAAAGCCAGAAAAAAAAGTCTACTGGGGAGCGCGCTTTTTCTTTTCGTGCCCCATTTTTGTGAAACAACCTCCCTCGAGATATTGGTCAGGCATGCTCTGTGGAGGTTTTTAAAGCTAAGTTAAAGACCACTTGTTCACTCTATCCTATGTGTCTTAATTCTATGTCTATTAGTTTTTAACTTGTTATTAGTTTTTAAATTGTATTGTTTTTTTTCTGTATTGCCTTTATTTATTTATCTTTTTTATCTTCAAATAGCTGTTCAGCACTTTGTTTGAAAGCGCCTTATAAATAAAATTATTATTACTATTATTATTATATAAGCAATCAAAAAAGCTATTAAGATGTATTAGATATATTTGTATAATGATATCATCAGTATCATCTGGCCTATCCCTGAGTCTTACTGAAAAAAAATCTATTATCTTTACAAAATGTAAATATCTTAATTTCCAGTGGCAGCCAATGCTTACAGCTGCTTGAGGTGTTATCTGATGTTTACAGACTATCTGATGGATATTTGGTTTTGGCCTCATATATTATTTATTATCCTGATAATTAGTTTACCCTTCTTAATCTATCTAAGACCTCGGTAAAGAACTGCTGTAGAATATCCATACACTAAATTGCCATCTACACCTACATACCTGCCAATATAAAGTAGATTTTTTTTTTGTTTGATTATTTTTTTTAAACACTGAAAATTATTTTTTGTTCATTAATAAAAAAAAAAAATCATTGCTCACTATGGTGTATTTAACAATATTAAACAGCCTGTATTTTGCATATGCTGGATTCGATCAGTCCTGCATAATGCAGACGTCTCTAAGTAATCCAAACGGCACTGTTGCATTTAATCATGTTAGCTATATTGCTGAAATTCTTGTCAAAGTACGCTTTCTAAGACTTATTCTCTTCTTGCTGTAAAAAACACATTTGGACATATGTGTATGGTAATATGTGCTTCTGACATCGAAAATTAGATGAAGAAGTTGGAAACACAATTTGGAGAAAAGTGCAATGCTCACAGCCCCTGTAAGTCCCTAAATGAGTTTGAAACAATGGTTTATTTGTACATCCAATTTAGTCTTATCTGGCAGCTTGTTTATTTCAAAACCGCCAAACATTACAGCAAAAAAATTAAAGTAGCAACTGAACTCTCTGGTCATAAGTACTCCTCGTAAACTTATTGTCGTCTAGAGGAAATACCGATCAATAGAATCATCTGACTAAGTCTAGAACCTTAAAAGTAAGACGTAATGTAAAGCTGTAAAATGTAAGATGTTCTATTGCCACTCAGGGACCATTCCCAAACTTTTTTGTATAGTACGTTAGTGGCACCGAGTAGGGTAATATAGATACAGTATGTATTAATTAGACAGTGACATGAAAGAAGGTAATTAGATTCAGTGAAACAGTCAGATTAAATGATATTTAGTGTCAGCAGTGAGAGGACAAAGGGCAAGGACTTTTTTAGTTCTACTTCCAGTTCAGTTTATACACGGGGAACAAATATTCATTGGTTCAGACATGAATGTAAGAGTCAAATAATAAAAATAGATAAATGTAATCAGTGTCACAAGATTACTGTAATGAAATTACATTTTTCAGTAACGGTGCATTACTCTTCTAAATATATTTCATTGCTATTCCTATTTATTCCTGTTTATATCAATATATGTCTATATACCTATTTGTATCTATATATGTGTATATGTGTATATATGCTATATTTATGCTTATATTCATATTCTCTTATTCCCTTTATTTTATATCCTAATTCTGTACTATGTAAATTTCTGTCGGTGTTCTGCTGCTAGAACCTACCCGAGGGATTAATGAAGTTCTATCTACCTATCTATCTAAATTCAGTAATTACATTATAGTTCCAATTATGCTCTCACTTGTGTTCCAGAGGCTCTTCAATTTTTTTTTTCAGCTGATTTCAGTTTGTTTGAAGGGAAGAGGAAAGTAAGAAGTGGTTTACACTTTAGAGATATGCACAGTTTTTTATTGCACAAAAGGACGAGAGCAGCCTACAGCCTACGTTTCCACTTGTACATTCTTCTACAGCAGAATTACTGTGGTGATCATTGTAAAGTCACTTTGGGCTTGTTTTAACTTTCCTTTGTGCTTTCACTTTTGTGTTCATACATAAAAAACAAAAATGATCACACGTGTGTCCTCATTAACATGCATATAGCCCAAGGTTTATGTTGTCAGCAGATAATTAACTATGGTGGCCCCTAGAGACAAAGCATGTACAAACTCCAAAACACATGCAAACTCCAAAACACAACGGAAGTGCTCCAGGACACTAGGGG
>VVHJ01035943.1:0-19208 GCA_015107715.1 Tylochromis polylepis
CAAGCTAACATCTATCATGGACAACCCCTCTCACCCACTGCATCAGACTATAGAGGACCTGAGTAGCTCCTTTAGTCAGAGACTGAGACTCCCTCCGTGCAGGAAGGAGCGCTACCGCAGCTCCTTCATCCCTACTGCAGTCAGGCTGTACAACAAAGTGAAGTAGTACTTGCACTTGTAGTAGTACTGGCACTTGTAGTAGTACTGGCACTTGAAGTAGGCTTACACAAGTAGTAGTACTGGCACTTGAAATAGTACTGGCACTTGAAATAGTACTTGCACTTTTACCTCGTACTTCGTGTCTTCCTGACACTTAATATTTTTATCTTTTATTATAATTATGGTATTTTATATTGTATATTGTGCCTACTCTTTGAAGATTGTGCACCTTTTTCTACCCCCTTTGTACTACCTGTAACTTGAGCTGTTGCAACACCGAGTTTCTCATTTGTGAGATTAATAAAGTCTATCTTATCTTATCTTATTTAAGCTTCAATTCCCCCCTCACTCCCTCTGGCCTCAATCACACAGACCTAGCGATTGGTTGGTGACCCCTGGAAGCCTCCAGTTGCTGGGGGAAAACAAGTATTCCCTTAGTAGTTGATGAGTGGTGGAGGTGGGTGAAATTCGCAAAGAAGAGGTTGCAACAAAACACTAGCAGATATTTGAGGTCGTCCATAGTTTGCATGGAAGAGGTTGACTTGTCTGCAAACACTGCAAACAATGACCAAAAGGATAGCCTCAGTCTTTCTCTGTGGTATTTTATATCTTTCCTATATTTTTATTGTCTATGACAACTTTCTCATGATGCTAGAATGGAAAAATTAAGCTAGGAGCATTGCCTCGCTTTAGCACCGGATGCTTTGACCAACAGGTGTCCAGACACAGGGAACTGTAGCCATTAGATGTCTACTAGACCTAACCACGGTTCATTTGACTCACTAAATTCGACCTATCCACTGTCTTTGAAGTACATTTAGAAGCATTTTAAGGATTTTTTTTCCTGCAAATAATGCAGCCTGCTGTGTGGTGCAGCTTACACAAGAAATTTATGCTTCAGTTTTGGTAAGTGAAAAACTTAGCATTGCTAATAATTTGTACAAATTTGATACTCTTTGATATGGCAGTAGTCATCAAAAGCACTGAGAACAAGCTTGGTGATATCACAGGTCCATCTTTTATGTACAGTCCATTGTTATAGCAGTAGATTGCTAAATTGTAAGGGAACTATCCATGTTGGAACTTTTCATTATAGAATTTTGTAGAACCTTAAGTAAAGTGTTGCCTCAAAAGTTGAGCTTTTGAGTTAATCTCTGATAGCAGTTGGTAGATATCAACTCAAGGTCTTCTTAAGCTGCCAGTATGTTTTATTAGAACTGCTTATCAGATGGACGGAAAGCTTCTGAGGCAGACTCCACATATATTTTTCCCATAGCTATATGGGAATCTTGGAAAGCATGACCTACTCCTTAGTGCATCTGCATTTCCTTGGAAAAATGGCATAATTGCAGTGCACCCACCATAAACAGTATAAAACATGGACATAGTTTCTGGGTAGGAAAAATTAAACTAATGTGGACGTATATTAAAAGGTTGTCCTATCTAGTTGTGGAAAGTCTTGCATTTCTTTGGAAGTTTCTGGGAGACTGGCAAGCTGCTAGCCAATGAGCAGGCAGTTTCACTGTGCTTCTTTTTAAAAAACCAAGATGATGACAGTGAAAATGTTCATCTTGAGGCTTCAAAATGGGACTTCAGAAACCAGTGGATGACGTCACAGTAGATGCATCCATCTTT
Source organism: Tylochromis polylepis (assembly GCA_015107715.1). NCBI lineage: Eukaryota > Metazoa > Chordata > Actinopteri > Cichliformes > Cichlidae > Tylochromis > Tylochromis polylepis. Next base: position 1,795 of record VVHJ01035943.1, read on the forward strand.
TAGACTGTTGATGTACATGTTTAAACACAGTTAAACGCCACAGTGGGTAACTCTCATCCTAGTGCCAGCAAACTGGGCACAGAAAACCACAGAAGAAGAAGTGACTACTCCGTACATTCATATCATGAGTGCATTTTGTCTTGGAGCAACTGTAACCCACATTATTTTCTCAGGGATTATTAAATTATTCTGATTCTGATTATTTATTGCCAGCACAGCACAACAATTTCAGTGAACGAATAACAGACCAAATCCACAGAAAACAACCAGATATCAACCTAAATTTCAAACCACACTTTGTTGACAGTGACAGTGTTTCTATAGAGCTGCTTTTCCTCATACACAATACAATATATAATACCATGCAGTGTTTTAGAAACTTTTGCTTTTAGGGGAGAAAATTGCCATTTTCATCTGGAGGGAGTGCTAAAACATAGAGAACAAGATGCTTTTACAAATGTACCCACCTTGTTTTGTATTGACGCTGGGAAAGCTATCTCTATCTGCTATGTGTGAAATGGCCAAAAGCTCCAAATTAAGAAAACTAAAACTTGAGTTGAGACTGTTTTGCCCAGCTGTTTCAAAGATCAGCAATAACCTGTCAGCCTCAGAACACAAGATAGTAGTATCTGTGCCTTGGAGCACAACACATTTTAACAGAGTCACTCTAGAGCCACAAGAATGCCATTAAAAAACCAAGAAAAGCAAAGCTATATTTTTTTAAAAATTCATATATGAGATGGGTTAAAAAGAAAGAAAGAAATGTGACCGAGTTTTTTGCATTTTCGGTGCACATCCCATCATCTTTCCTTCCTCCCCTTCCTGTGGAATGTCCAGTCTGTACATCCCGCTGGCAGGACACAACAAACCTCACTGGGAAACGGATGGAATTTATGGAATTTATACGACAGAAAGGGAAAAAGAGAAGATGAAGAAAAAGGAAAGGAGGAATGGCAGGGGAGAAAAAAAAAGCAAAGAATGCCAAATGAAAAATTTCAAAATAGACTTTAGAAGAAAAAGTAAATTACAACACGTAAGCAAATGAAAGCAAGTCATAGAGCTGATTGAGATGATTAAATTAACTTTAAAAGAAAGCACAAGGGTCATGTTTGGGAATGTGGAAAAGCCGATTTAGGAATTTGTACATAATTTGCAGGATGCAGACGCGCGCGTATGAGCTCGCCTGCATGTGTGCACACACACAGAAGCAATAGATGAGTGCAGTGCCATATCTTACTGTTCACGATCCGCTTTACTTGTTTGTGTCCCCTTCTGCCAAGTTAGTGCTACTGTGTACAGAAAGCTTCCATTGTTTTTCATATCCATTCAGCTGATCTTAAGAGAGCCTGGTGAGTGTCAGAACAGGGATCAGGGATCAGGGCACTGGAGGATTGGCACTTCTAATGGTGCCAAAACCTGGATAAACACTCCTAAGATTTCGAGGAGATTTCTCGAGAGTTGCCATCCCAGCTAAATTTTCTGGGATCTGTACTAGGAGGGTAAGAATCAACACTCTAACCAGCAACTATGATACTGGACCTGCCAGCTGATCGCACGATTAGTTGCTGTTTCCTTCCCACCTGTTTTCCTCTGTTTCTATTTTTCACCCTTCAAGTCTCTACTTAAGGCTTTCATTTCTCACGCATTCTGAATTTAGTTCAGTTTTCATCAAATTGTTTTATAGTGTAACTGAAAAAACTCTGATAGCACTCATAAACAACAGTGGGGAGGAAGAACTCTATTTTAACAGGAAAAGACCTCCAAGCAGAACCAGGCTCAGGGAGGTGCAGACATCTGATTTTCTCTCAGATAGTGGCTTCCAGGTGCCAATGCCTCTAGTAGGTCAAGTTAAATCTTTGTAGTCTCAAGATGATTACAAGGATAAGAAAAGACCGTGTTTTTGTAAAAGAAGAGGATAGTTTTCTTTTGACTGGTAATTCCTTAATTGCATGATTTGTTAAATGACTTAATGATTAAATGATTCAAGTAGGCTTGATGTGATGCCCGCTGGATCTTGATTCCTTTAGCTTAGTAGGTGGCATGAGAAATGGGGACGTCAGCTCCTGACAAAGCTAGATCCTTTGCCACTTTCAAGCCATAGATAACCACAAAGTAATCTAACTCTTCTAATCGTAAGAATGCTTAAAAGTGTTTAAATTTGAAAATCAGCTGGAAAATGTGATTTTTTGACCTTGTAGCATTCTGCTGTTCTATGATCCAATCACCTCGGTGGTTCAAGGCTTAAAAGAGTATGTCAACCTGACATTATTTCCATATTTGCCTCAGTCACAATAGATTAAAAATAAGATGGTAACCACCTTGTGACTTCTCTACTGGTTTCAGCTGTGCAGTCAAGCACACAAAGTGGTGGCACACTGCAAAGTACAAAGTTACAAGTGTGGTAGAGGAATTTGTGCATAAGGACTTTTCAGGAATATACAGAGTGCATGCCTGTGATATCCTTTCATCGGCTTAAATTCACATCAACAGAATTTCACAAATGGACGTGTTTAGTCTTTTATTTTGAAAATTTTCTAGATTCTCCATCATCTAGAACCTTTTTGCTCACACACTGAGACATAAGCCTATGAAAACCATGATATTACATTTTATCGTGCAGAGAAGATGTCATTTTTCCTTGATTTATTGCTTTACATTGATTACTTGGTCTTTTTTGTTTAACATTTTATTAATTCTATATAAGATCACACAGGATCTGAGTGTTTTGTTTTCTGTTACCAAAATTAACTGTTGCTGTTAGCTATGTATAGTATATTTACAGCGCTTTCAATTTTATAGGGCTAACCTGTATGCTGTTAATGCTAGGACAAGAACACATATATAATTCATGTGTGAATCATGAGTCATTTATTAAGTAATTGTTATCAGTTGTGTTCTAAAACAGAGGATAAGAAGAATGTGGAGGAAGAAGGCTGAGGAAAAATAGAAGGGCCCTTCAGCAAATGATAGCCTCAAGTCCTACACACCATCTGTGAGAGGAAAGATGCCTCAGGATTGAGTGTATCTGTGCATTTTCTTGTGTTTCTATGAGTTTTTTTGTACCTTTGTCCTTCTCAGAACCCTTCCAGATTCACATGGAAGTGAACCCTTCCATGTGACGCTGAAAAACACAAAAAAGATAGATGAGCATTTAGCTCATAGGATAGGAGATGGCCCTGGGATATCATGAGTTTTAGTGTTAACAGTGTCATGCTGCTACACTGAGAGATATGAGGAGCATTAAAGGACAGTGATGATTATGTGTAAATGTCACCGCTATCAGAAACACAGTGCAATTACATCTGTAATAGCATTTCAGCATAGTTGACAGGCGGTGCCGAGCAGCAGCTGAGTATCCTCATTCAGTATTTGACTGTGATCCCATTTTCATGCGGGTCACAGTTGTAAAAAAAAACAACAAAAAAACCCATGTCTTTTCTACTACAAATACATTTGATTTTCAATGAGCTAGGATCTCAATTATGTTGTTTTTTCTTTCTCCGCCTACTACTTTCCTTCAAGAGAAGGCCACACACAAAAAAAATGCAGGGGCTCTGCTTGAAAACAAACAAAAACAGTGTCTGTGCAGTGGTTTCTGCTGCCAAACCTACAGTCACAGAGCGCCTGCTGCAGCGCAGCCTGTGGTCTCTGTTTTTGTGTGTGTGAAGGAAGGTTAGAGAAGTGACAGACGAGACAGATTCTGATTCTGGTAACTCTACATTTTTGTAGCAACCACTGGCCACTACTAGTGGAGCTGACTGGGAGAAAAATGTCAAGAATTCTCCTCAAATACCAAAAGAAAAAAGGGATCACATTGCCATCTCAGGTCTAAGATGTACCTTCAGCTGATAGTCAATGATCATTAGAATAATCAGTTGTAGCAGAGAAATCCAGAGAAAGCTGTGCAAGTTGAGAGGATATTACTCTAAATAAGAACAGCAAACATAAAGCTGTAGTAAGCAGCCAGGTTAGTCAGCTTTGGCAAATTAGCACATGTTAAAAACAAAGGGAAGCTAGCATGGCTAATGTTAGGCTGGTTGCTTCAAAAGGTGCTCAAAGATGCTGCCTTTTGAAGCTCTTGGATCACCACATCTTGTTTTGTTTTTTCTTCTTCTTTTGATTTTTTTATGTTGTATATACAGGAATTCTAACAAGTTACATATTTTGTGCGGTATTTTCCTGGCTGTGTGCAATAACTTTCCAAAGTAGCGTTGGTCTTCTGGCAACATCATGGTCACGGCCCGACACTGAGAATGTTCACAACCACAACTCCGGAGTAAAGTTGCTAATTAAGTTTTTACCTATTTGTTCTATAAGCTGTTAAAGAATAATGTTCAACAGCTGATAGGGAGATGTTTTTGTCTTTGGACAAAGCCAGGCTAATTATTGAACTGAATAGTATAGTAACTGTTTTCAAAGGGTTATAAGCATAGGCAAAAAGCAGATGATCTGGGGGGGGGGCCCTCTGGTCCATTGTGATCTCAATAAACACTTTCCTTATGACTTTAGGGAGTCAAGAGCCAGAAAGAAGGATTATTGGCAATCAACTTGTGGTTACGTAGTCATTTGCCAATGAGGATGCAGTGGCCTTTGTTTCTCAGTCACATTCACCTCTCACTTGTTACATTTGTTTGTTTTTTTTAAAAACTACTACGGTGAGAGCGAAAAGCTTGCTTAGCTTGAGGCTCCATAATGTTACCATAAATGCTTTTTAATACCTTTACTAACCAATGACTTTTGCCCTGAACTTTTCAGGGCTTGACCTGACAGGGGTACATGTGTGAACACAAATGTCTGGTGCAGTCAGATCAGACATTAGCCAGTTGTTGATGTGCCAGATAGTATAAATTCCTTGTGAGAATGGATTTGCGTTGATGTGCGAGCAGTGCAACTAAGAGTCTGGTGCATTCACTGTAACTATCTGGCATCTCACAACCAGAACCCCACAGAGAGTAGTTCTAAGAGTGTGAACATGTCTGAAGAACTATTTCTTCAGCATACGAAGAATGACAAATGTGTAAGAATGGCACAACCTGATTTTTTGCAAACGTCTCCTAATTTTAGGTGTAAAAAGGGCCTATGTTATCTGAACTTTTCTAAACTGAACTTTTTGAGGTTTCAAGGGTGTGTGACATGACACGACCATGAGGTCAGTTCCCTTCATTGGTCTTTCATTGAATTTTTTAAAACTACATTCCTCCAGTAATACACCCAGTCGAAATGTGACTGCAGAAAGAGCTGTAAGGAATGCAAACATAACTCAGTATGCACACCCATACAGAGATTCCTTCATTTAAAAGAGGGTTTATCTTTTTCATCTGTTGGCTATCTCTCAGCTTTCCACTCTATGAAACAATGCAATTTTGTTTACACTGTGCATCTTCTCTGAAGTATTATTCAAGAGTTTCCTGGTATAACCTTGAATCTTAAATCGGAGTTCAAATAAAGTTCAACAATGCAAAAAGCAGTCCTAGATTTTTGGTTCTGAAGAAAGGGAAGTCATGGGTGGAAACCCTGGGGCATGCTTTGCAGCATTTCTGTTGCTTTTGGTCTTCACAAACATTCAAATGTCAGGGCAATAACATTCAAAGAAGGGGAAAAAAGAGACAAAAACAAGCTAGCAGCATAATTATCTATGCCAGTCAGATGATCTTTGAAAGTAACAAATATCCAGGGGGGAAACTGGTGGTGAAGCATGCCTTTCAGTGGTGAACTTGACACGCATTTTGGCGATGAACAACTTCTCTTAGACATGTCTCAGCTCTCTAATTTGCCCTGGTGTTGAACAAATTTCTTAACAGACACACCTTAAGCCTAACAAACTGATCCAGTGGTCAACAGGACATCGGTACGCTGACTCTGACTGATTTAGATGTTTGTCACGTATAAAGATGTTGGATGAGTGAAGAATTTGCTGCCATGAGGTGTGACTGGTGCTGTTTATATTTTTGTATCAGCTCTGAGAAGCATGTGGAAGTAAGTCAGCAATCTGTTTGTTTGTGACACTGATAAAAACCACAGGGCCAAAGCTATTTATGTCTGCAAGTTCAAGGACCAGGGAACCAGAGACAGAAAAATTATACAAAACAGCCAAAGTGTTATAATTGTAACACTGTGAATTCGTGAAAAAGATAGCAGAAATCTTCAAAACTGACGAGGACATAAGGTACAATTTATAAAGTGAAAATTTCAATACCTTAAGTAAAATCAACCTAAGTTTGTCACATTGTCACAGCAATGGTTTTACTGTAAGTGCTAGTCCCAGTAATTGAGAAGTCCTGCAACAGATTGTATGGCCCCCAGTGAATTGTGATCTCAGCATCATGAAATCAGTCTGCCCCTGGGTTATTTGTTTTTTTAAAAAAAAAAAGCTAGTAAAAAGCTAAATTGTCACCACGTGACTGTGGAGGGTCTTTGGAATGCATTTTAGCAGATGCCACTCGAGACAGAGCAACTAAATCCCTGCTCATATATGATCGGTCAATAGTACAAGTGGACTACAAAGGGAAACAGGAATCATTTTGCCCTTTGCCTACAGATTCAACTGTGAATTCACATGCAAAGAGAGAGAGTGTATATCCACAGAAGAACTATGACGAGCTTTGCAAGGTAGCAGGAAGCTCAGTAGTTAGCAGTCTTAGCCCAGCACAAGAGGTCCCTGAATGTTCTCCCCATGATCGTGGGAGCGTATCAAATCTTGCACAGCTAAATGCCTTCTGATCATTGGTCTTACTGACTTGGTAATGTTTAGACTCACCTGCAGTCTGACTGGATACTTGAAAAACAGCATTAAACCAAAACTACAATCTTTGAACAGAGCAATTTGATGCCTAAACCAAAATTGCCTGAAGAGGCAAGCCCCAATACCAGGGCATTTACAGGATTTTTTCAATAATTCTGATCACTATACTTCATAAATAAATAAATAAAAACAGTGTAGAAAATTAACATAGAAAATATCATTTTCAGGCTCAGCCCTCTGCCCCAATACAAATGTATTACTTGTGGCACTGGCTCATTACATTGCTTCCTAATGAATAACCCTTTAAAAAGTTTTACATTTATATTTAGAAATAGAACAGAAAATAGAATGACTATTAAAGTTTATTCACAGTGAATCGGAAATCCTTTGTCACAGCAATGGTTTTACTGCAAGTGTTAGTAAGTGTAATTTTTAAAAACGTTTTAGCTCCACTCTTTTCACACCTTTACAGATTTACCTTGACTTGTTTTCAACAAAGGGCTTTCAGTTTTTCATTCTCAGTGTATGACTCCACCACCATCAGTGGTCTTAATTCATCTTCTCGTTCCAGTTCAGTGGAAAAAGCACAAATGCATGCAACCGAATGTTTCCTTTGCACAGCGCCGACTCAAGGCCTGTGACACTCATAGCTTTTATTCAAATCATACATCAATCACCTGGATTCAGTGGCTAGGTAAAAGGCAGAGGAGTGGAGACCTGAGAGCTCTTGTAGGACTTCAATGCCACAATGGTAAAACTGGGTCACTGGGAAAGAGTGCACAGCTATGGAAACCCCACTGTCTCCGTGGCAACCACAGTGTTGACACAGCTATTACCTCCTCAGCAAATACACCATTACAGGAAAGCGGCATGTTGCACTGTATGCAGGATGGATCATAAAATAATCTCATAGCATGGCTAATTCACTATTAACTTCACCCTTCAGTATTTAGTCTTTCTCCCTGCTACCGATATTGGTGAGGAACTATGAATCAGTTCAGCATGCAGCAGGAATTTATATTTAATACAGTTCTGTGAAGTGAATTGTGAAGTAAACTTTGATGTGAGAAGTCACATACAGGTCGGTACTTCTGTTCCAAACATTGTAAATTTAATCTTCAAAGAAGCAGATTTGTGGCCAGATGCTGTTTCAAAAATTGTTGTTGAAGTGACTTTGAATGAGACCCTTTTATTGAGTGATTAAACAGTCACACAACTAGATCTGAAAATAAGGCCTTGAGGTTAGAATAGATTGGGTCTCTTAGATCTCTTCTGGATCTAACCCTTGGTCTCTTGCCAGTAGAGTGCACCCAAAAGAACCCCAACAGTATCTGTCAAGAAGGTATCCTGATTGGATGTCCAAACTACCTTATCTGGCTCCTTTTGGAGGCTGAATCCATCCTTCATGAATAAAACAATCTTCAGCTGTTGTTTTCAGTCACTGACAAGACCTGCTGACTATATAGGTGAGGGAAAGACCAAAGACCAACAGGGGCAAGAGAAATATAGTTGTCTGTCATATTACAAGGTATTACATATTACATACTACAAGCACATAGAAAAAAATATTTTTGCCATAATACCCGTGTATGTTCGGACAGGACCTCAATGCAAAAGGTGCATTTCAGCCAAAACTATAGTCTTTTCCTTGCTATAACAATTTTAGGGCTCAAGCCTTATCAAATAGTTTTGTTGTACCAAAACCGAATGGAAAATTTAACAAGTATGGAAGCTTGTTTACACCACTGAAGAAATCTTTCTCTAACATAGTTAATATAATATGATAACTGACTAGCGGAGAATCGGGGGGGTGTCAGGGAGTATGCCTCCTCCACCACTGTACACATTAATCATAGTACCGAAAAATTCAGAATATATGAACCTCTGTTGCATCAAACTTGCCCATTCTTATTATTAGGTTTTTGCCTGGCTGATAGTAAAACAAATTTAAATATATAAAAGCTTTAAATGGTTTGTGAAGCTCCAAGAAGACTTTGTTTTACTGTATCTGCAATATCTTTCACTGTTTGTGATATACATTGCTCAGGCTGCTGGAACGATTCACATATAGTGTGTCTATCATTTAATTGATCTCCATCAGGCTGTGGCTCTGGTTCCCACATAAACACATTCTCATATGCAACCATGCACACAAGTATAGGCACACATACACACTCAGGATTAAAATCTAATTTTTCCCTTCATTAGTGGGAGAAGGGTCTGTGACATGGACAACTTTGTCACACTGTGATGTCCACCTCCTGATCTCTGACTAAGCTACAGTGCGTGCATGCGCGTTTGTGTGTGTATGTGTAATATGCAGGTCACTGGCTACAGAAGAGGGTGAATTTGGCTGGACTTGATTGAAAGTGGCGGTTAATTCCAGGGCTTCCCACTGAGATTAGAAGAGAGATAGTGACAGAGAGACAAAGAAAGTGCAAGAGAGGATGAAGGAGGTAGAGGTTAGAGCAGACGAGAGGGGAGGAAATGAATTGGCAATAGCTTCTCTGTCTCTGTGCCTCTAAGTGTACAGTGTATGAATGTGCAATGATGTATGAATGAGGGAGACGAAAAGTGAAGAACACAAAAACAAACAAGAAATAAAATCTCACATTGTATGCCAGCCAGTTAGTTTTAAAAACTCTAAAATTGTATTTGTATAATTTATACTAAATAACAGATGGTATATGCTTCGCAGTTCTGATACTGTTCCAGGGAAAAGTTGTTTAAGGTTTCCACATCTCAGAAAACCTGGAGCTTTTTTTCTGTTCTACAAAGTCCTGGATAGTGAGAGAAGTAGTACAGTGTCCTGACAACTACTAAGTTGCAAGCGCTGAATGAATAATTCCATTATGTTCAGTTTTATTTATGTAAGGCCAAATCACAATAACAAAATCGTAACACTCACTTCGAGCTGCTTTATATTGTAAGGTAAAACCCAAGAATAATACAGAGAAAACCCCAACAATAAGACGACCCCCTATAAGTAAGCCTTGGCAACAGGAAAAACTGCCTTTTAACAGGAAGAAACCTCTGGCTCAGCCAGGCTCAGGGAGGGGCAGCCAGCTACCGTGACTGGTTGGGGGTGAAGGGAAGAAGAATTATGAAGGACCAGATAAACCTCTAATGTCAGAAAGACAGTACATAGACGTGAAATATTCTGAATACTGTGCAAAACTGAGGTTTTTTTTTTTTAAATACACAAAAAGATTCAAGCCATTGTAGAAGTGCCAAAAATGGCAGCTTCTCAAAAAGCCACTTGAGGTTGACTCTGAAAGCAAGATGAGCAACAGTACCGTGATACCACCTTTGTGGAATACACTGTCACCATCTTCCAAGAATTGACTGTTTTTGATCAAGAAGCTGGTGTCCTGAGTTATCTCCTAATGCTGTTTAGCTTGATCAGCAATATCAGAAGCACTATGGAGCTACACTTGGGCACTATTGTATAGTCTAACACATAAAAGATTTCCAGTACAAGACTGGGAGGCGACACAGATGCCTTGGGGGCTGTGTCAGGAAGGACACCCTGCATAAAATTAAAAAAAAAAAAATCACCCATATGTGAAGCTGTCTGCTTTCGTGGCACCTTGTGAATAAGGGAGCAGCAGAATGAAGCCATATATTAAAACAAACTACAAAAACCAAGAATTAAGAAAACGTTTGTTGTGAGGCTGTAAACATGCTATTATCATGGCTGAAGTTATGCATTTCACCACAAAGACTTATAAGGGGTTACGATCACTTTTGGATAAACCCTCAAGTGACTGCTAGGTCCAGTTTATCAACACTGCATAAAATGCAGAGTTCATAAACTAATGACGCGGTGATCATGTTCATCTTTTATCTACAGTCTAAGCATGCGCTTCCTGAATTATAACTGTTTCTTTTTATTTAAAGGCTACACAAAACATTCAGTTGGCTGGTCTGTCTCAGGGTAACACACACTGATCAAATATGGCAGTACCTATAACTGCAGGTAACTATGGCAACAATAAACAGCAAACCTCACATTGATTTATCAGTTAAATTTGGCTGTAGAAGATGCTGACCCTGACCAAAAATCCACAAATGAACTTCAAATCATGCACGATAAGGTGAGCGTCAGTGGTTTTTCTTTAACTTTCACCTTTTTCTATATGATCTCACCAGATACTGATGAGATATGTTTATCTTGTGCATGATGTCACTGCATGGAGAATCACGGGAGTAAAGGATAAAGATGAATAGGGAATACCAATGTGCCATATTCACATGTTCACAGTATGTTATTTTCTTTAAATGTATGTCTTTATGGCAGTTGAGTATCTCAAACTGGCCTTCTTACAGCTCTTACAGCTGTTACTAGCTGCTGGTGGTAAAAAGAGTTTTGGGGGGAAGTGAGGGGACATAAAAAGGAAAGTTGAGTGGAAAGAGGAGGAGAGGTGTCAGGAAGAATGAAGCTCCTGCGTCACCCTGCCAAACTCTATGTGCATGTGCAAGTGTACGCATGTGTGTGAACGTGCATTGTCCATTTATTCTCAACTAATATCCCCAGTGCAGACTCGATCAATATGGCCTATTATCTCCCTGAGGACAATGCATCGAGTGTATGGGTGCCATCACTGTGTGTGTGTGTGTGTGTGTGTGTGTGTGTGTGTGTGTGTGTGTGAGAGAGAGGGCATGTAATTGTGTGTATATATAGACATGAGTTGCATATTTTAAAGTATAAATGCAAATAATCCTCCTATGGTAGCATCACTGCAGTGATGAGAGTTCCCTTATTTTCAGCAGAATCGGGATTAGCTTCACATGTTTGGGAAATGTTGGAGAAATATTGCAGCAGCTGCAGTGTAAAGATGTTATGGGGGACACAGTCATTGGCAAAGTCACACCAAACATTAAGGCTTTTTAGAGTAAGTATAAATTCTGAATGATATCAGCAAGGGCATATCACACAAAACCAAGAAAGCAAATTAATTACACAATCAGAATACGCCATCTTTCTGCATGCCCCATGTCATGTCTGCTTGGGTTGGCTTGCTTTTGCTGAGACTTCCCATCATCCTCCCCGATCGTGATGTGAAAAATTCATGCATCTTCCAAGCAAAGAGCTGGGAATGATTAAACATTCAGATTCCCACTCTGAAAATGGAAGCTGAAGTGGTCTCTGTTACCGTGACTATGTGCAGGCTCGGTCCTAAGAGGTCAAACTCAATGCTAAACTACCTCTTTCTCCTTTCACATGTGAGATACACAAAAAATACACATCTCTCACATGTGAGATGTGTATTTTTTTTCCACACTCAAATGATGCTCACTGTGAAAGAGTATGTGTGGATGCAGAATGAAGAAACAGAAAGATGAAGAAACAGAAAGATGAAGAAACAGAAAGATGAAGTGGACAGGGAGAAGGAAAAATGGCTCTCAATTCATACTTCAAATACATCTGCCTTCTTTGCAGCTGATGCATAGATGACACAGACACGGCATTTATAACATAACATCTCTCCCAGCATGCACACACAGCATGCAGATTTAGTTTGGAATTATTCTGTTGAATGGAAGAAACACAAAAATTATTCTGGGCTATAATTGATCAAGTTAAACACATATAACAGATACTTGTAACTTTATTTGAACTTTACTTAAGTTGAGCAAAATGATTCAGTCTCTCTCTTTTGGTTTTTACCTGTAGAGTTGGGTTAGATTCACATTTTGAGAGCATATAGGTGGTTTGGCATGTTCTAGTGTTTAGTATTTTTAATTCCAAGAGCACTTTAGAGGTGTTTGGCAGCAAATGTGACCACAGAAAAAAAGCACAAATTACATGCTTCTGTCTTTCTAATTCTAGTTTAGTTTAGCATTTCATGATGATGTTTTAACCACAAGCTCTATTTTTGTAGTGTTATGATAGCACAATGCAGATCCATCAGGGATCATTTTCCCTGTTCCCTTTGCCTCCGCCACACAGACCTAGAGACCGGTCAGTGGGCCATTGGCAACCCCAAAACATTTGTATTTATATTGCTGGTGAGTGAGAGTTGCAAAAAGTGTGCTGCAACAAAAACGTTTTTGTGATTGCTTTGGTTGCTTGCGGATTGCTGCAGTTCCCCCATAGTTTCCATGAAAGATGTCTGGAAAACAGATGATCTCTTCTGACAGACATCTGCAAACACTGGCTAATTAACCACTGAGTCTGAACACATGAAAACCATAAACAGACAAACAAAACTTGCGCCCTGGGTTTCAAACGGTGCAACTTTTACTTTGAAAGTTAATGTTCACTGTTTTCATTCTGTGTTGCGCTGTTTAACATGCAGTTTGGGGGTGTTTGCAGACTAGTAAGCATCTTCAATGAAAATTATGGGTGACCACAATAGCCAGCTAGTGACCGAAGCGATAGGTGCAGTGCTGTACACTTCTTTGCTACCAGTTTCACCTAGCAACAGCAAGCAACCTCCCACAACCACTTGCTAACTGATCCTGGAATGCCCATTTACCACTAGCAACTAGTAGTTACTAGTGGGTCATTAGTGTCTCGCTCTGTTTTACTGTGGCTTTAGCAATTATTTTACAGCAACTTCCAGCAACCACTCACAACCACCGTGACTATCCTTGGCTTTCTGACTGTATTCTCTGCAGACATAGACGTTCTCCGTAGCTTTTTCTACCTCTCATTAATACATCTGTAATATCATACTAATCACTAATCATCACTACCGCTTGTTGCCTAATGATATTGTTACATAGAAATGAAATACTGCTACACTGTTCATGTAAAAACATTGCTATTTACTGTCTTGTAAATGGGTGTTACCGTTACATTAAAAAATGTCAGTACTGGCATTTTTAAAAAAATTTTATCAGCCTGATTCAATGAAACACAGGCTGACTAAGAGAAAAGCAAAGCCTATGTATTTCTGGGATTTAAGTTGACATGAGAGAATAGGGTAATCTATTAGTGGCCTGGTGCCATTTATCGGCACAGTATTAAATCCTGACGTCACATGAGCTGCAGAATGGTCTCAGATTACTGGGAATTAAGATTAACCATCAGAGTTTAATCTCATAGGCTACAGGTATAAGACAGTGGATAAACATGTGCCCTGATATGTGGCTGGGTGACATCTTGACAGGATAATTTCACACATAAAGACACAATGATACACACAAGCACACGACACAATGAATTCAATGCATGTGACTTCATCCATGTACTACAGAGAGTTCACACATGCAGCGACAGCACAGAGAGGAAAACACACCCAGATTACAGTGAATGCTTACAGACAAACTTGCACAACTTGCATGCTATCATGCATGAGCTTTCACAATGTTTACTTGTCTTGAGATTTGTAATTAGAATTTGAATGTAAACTGCAATGATATGAATGATATGAATATGAAAAATCTGTGAAACTCTATGCTTTTTACCATTAAATTTACCAAGTAGCTGCTCTTTAAATTGGAAGTTTAAAAGAGCCTTCATCATCAGTGTAAGCTACCAGTCTATTATCTCTGTGCATGGAATTCATAATTCCTTTTAATCTGCCTGTGCAGGACAGAAACAGATCCAGTATTTCAGAGCCTTTTGTCAGCTTTAGGATCCTGTCAGACGTATAATCTCTTTCTCTTGTGCTATCTTGCCAACTCTCTTGTATCCAGGAACATTGATGTTGTGACAACAAGCATGACCTTAATATTTTAACACAGAAATTTGCTCATACTATTAATTTGTATTCTCTAAAAAACAAACAAACAAAAAAAAAAACAGTAGCAAACATCTCAAGCATTTGATTTTCAACATATGAACCCCTGGATAAGATTTACATATACATATACATATGAATAGAAAAATCAGAGCTGACTTAACACAGCCATGAAAATAATAATGGTTACTGTTGTCTTAAAAGAGAAAATTTCACATGATCCAATGCAACATGCTTTGAAAAGTAAAATACTGAATTATGACATTTGCCTGATGCTTTATTTTATTATTATTTGTTTTTAATCCAAAAGTAATGCAAATGTCTGGCATTTTCTACAATTTTAACTAACCCGAATATTGCTGCAATATGGCAGTGTAACAGTCACATCACACAATCTGTTCGTGTGATGTAATTTTTAAATGCAGACAGATTGCCAACACATTGCAATCAATCTGAATCAGTCTGAGCTGATGAGCGACACATATCTTTGCAAAAGGGGAACTGACTCAGATGGTGATTCTGGTTCTATTCCTACATGAAAGCAAGGTTGTTCATTTGTACTTAAATCGCCGTCCTGCAGCCACTGCGTGACTATTTGTGTAGGAAGTTGTGAGGTTCTGGCTCAACATAATAGAAGTAGTTAAAGTAAAGAGTAAATGGTAGTGGTGTGCGATACTGCAAATGTTGGTATCGATCAGATACGAAGTAAATACAGGGCCACTATTGCCGATACCAATACCGACACTTTTAACGTGTAGAGCCAGCTTATACATAGGAGAGCAGTGCGACATGATTTATGAGATGACTAATCATTGATTAATTAATTAATTTACACATTCTGAACACATTTTAATGATCACTAAATCACTGTGATTTTTACTTTCCACAATAATTAGTTAACAAAACAAATCAAAACAAACAAGCTTTTTTTGTTGTTTTGGAGACCTGGAATGTGAATGTGTCTGTCTCTAAAGCACTCTGGGTCAACTTCTCTTGTTTAAATGTGCTATAAATAAAATAGATGTGGCAGTCAACACAAAAAGGTTCAGACATTTTTCATAGTGCATGTTTTTTCCATTTAAAAAAAAAGTTATTGAACATGATTCAGTCGGTTACATTCTGAACTTAGTGAACAGAAACAAAGTATTCATCCTATTACACTAGTACCGATACCAGTACCAGTGTTGGTATCAATACTATCGATATTTGTACTGATCCCCCAACCTCCAGTAAATGGACCGCTACTTATATAGTGCTTTTCTACTCTAACTGAGCACTCAACGTGCTTTTTACTATAAGCTTGAGTCACCCACACACATATAGCTAGTGCAAATTTCTGTATATGTAGATAGCAACAGATTTGCAATTTTTGCTTATTTATCACAATTAACTGCATTTTATCTCAAGCAGATTGCATGTAATTGCTTACTTACCCCCTTTAATCACAAACTTATTGTCATTTTATCACCATCTGGACACACTGAAGTGGCTTTGAAGATGGCAACTAACTGCAAATGGTCACAAACCTGCTCCCCGTATTCGAAGCAACCATTTTGAAGGCAATGAGACAATGAGTTGCTTGTACAAAGTCACAATAACTGTGGTTGAGTTGAAGTGATTCTTAATTATTTTATGTGATTTACCCATTCTAAAAGATATGGCAACAATAACATTAGTGTAGCATTAGTGAATAATAGATTCATAACACCTGGAGATATCACTGCTGACAGACAGCCTACATAAAATTTTGATATCATCTTAAACAAACAATAAAACCAAACACCGCATTTGATTTGGGCTGACTTTAAAATTAGGCCTGAGTGAGTCTTACAATTACAATCAATATTTTCTTTGTCCTTCACAGTTAAATATGTTTAATAATCAAATATTATCACACCATGAGCTGTTCTGAAATATGCAGAATTGCTTTTGAAACACCAAAAATATAATTGCTGAGTGTTTTTGCTGATTTTACTGGTGCCAGGTTTCCAGGAAAAAAAGCATTTAAAATAACAGCAGTTCCTTGTTCTGTCAGCCAAGTGTGTTTTTAAATCTCTATAAAACTTCAAGTTCAAGCAACAAATGAACCTTGATGAGATTAAAGGCACTAAAAAGAAAAACAAAATGAAAAAAAAGAATGTCAATATCAGATTCAATGTGATTTATCCTCCTGTTCTAAAAAACAGATAAGAAATGTCACATCAGTTGAATTTTATGTTTTCATAGAACAACCTGTAAAGTGCTACGTTATGAAACTGTTGCTGTACTATGAAAGCAATCCTTTGAATGGGCCATAACCCTCCCCATAGCATTCTCGTAAATCAGCTATGTCCCACAAATCCTACATGTACAATATAGGCTCTGAGCACCCTCCCTGTTCCCCCGTAGCTGTGCTGATAAAGAAGTGACCAGCGACTGAACACAGGGGTGAATCGACCACTGTGGCATACAGACAGAGCTGCATTGTTTGCAGCTGATCATAACAATAGGACCTCTGTCAGAAGAGATCATCTGTTTTCCTGGCTAGTTGGCCTGCTAATAGGACTACTTATGCACCGTGAATGGGCTGGAGCCAGGTCACTAACAAACGAGGAAGAAACCAACAAAAAGACAAACAAGCAGGCTGGATTGGGCGTGTGTTTCAGCACTGCGTGTGTGTGTGTCACTAAAGACAGTTTTAAACATAAAAAGAATACATGTGCAAGTACAGCTGGATGTACAAGGAGACACAAGATCACAGAGAAAGAGAATGAGGATTAAAGGCTTTACATCCACCTTCTAACTGTCTATTGATGAGGAGAGGTATGAGAGGAAAGACGAAGACAGGAAAAAAAATAGACAGAGAGAGAGTGAGAGAGAGAGAGAGAGAGAGAGAGAGAAAGAGAGGAAAGATGGAAAGAGAATAAGCACACGCCCAACATTTTCCAGGTCAGCCCAAATGCCCCGGGCTAAACTCGCCGTTCTGTTACTGCTTTTCTTCT
>VVHJ01035943.1:19228-34617 GCA_015107715.1 Tylochromis polylepis
TTGTAGTAGACTCAAAAAACACAAAACTCTCTTTTTATCTCGTTATCATCATTATTATTTTTATTACTTCATTATTGTTATCATTATTGTATTATTATTACATAATCTCCTATTTTATTCAATTTATTTGGTCTCCATAAGCGGAGGGGATGACCTGCAGTATCCCCCCCCCCCCCCCCCCCCCTTTTTTTTTTTTTTTTTCTTCTCCCCCCCCCCCCCCCCACCTCTTATTCTCTCCCTCACTTGCCCAGGGGCAAAGTCGAGCTGCAACAGGATTCAGTTGTTCCCACGGAGACTGGAGAGACGGTGCTGCCATGGCAACGAGGCATCGCTTGCTGGAGCAGAGAGCCACTCCATTCCTTTGCCTCTCTACTTTCTTCACTATCACTCTGCCTCTCACTCTTTCCTCTCTTCTGTAAATCTTGAAGCTGTCTTCCTTTAATCTTTTTTTGGCTTTCCTCCTTTCTTCCTTGCCTCCTGTGCTACTCTGCTCATCCTCCCCCATGCATTCTCCACGCCATAAGTAGAGTACCACTGCTTGTCAAACAGCCATAATTAAACAGCTCAGACAACAGCACTTCTCACGGAGGGAAGGCCAGACTCTCACTTCACACACCTCACTTCATACTTTCACTGAGTGGCTGGAAAGAGGGAAACATTTGGATCGAATTGCCGAGCTCAATTACACTCTCTGAATTAATTCAGTAGTCCGAGGCAGCGGTGCCAGCAGAGGTTGGAGTCTACAGAGAAAGCTATTCTAATGCTGCTCAGAACTGAACAGTCAGCAAATATTTTTAACACTCTGAAATGCTTGGGAATTTGTAGGAAACAAATTGCCAAAAAAATTCAAAAAGTTGAAATCAGTATTGGACCCAGTACCACCTACATTACAATGATTGGGTATACACTGTTAATTGTTCAAATCTGCATATTCTCTGTAAACCTACTGTCTGTTCATTTTTCTCTTGTGCTTTTGTTTTTTATTGTTCTTTGTCTTTTATTCTATTGTTAAGTTTCCTTGGGTGTCTTGAAAGGTGCTTCTAAATAAAATCTATTATTATTATTAATTGTAATAACTGAGGGCATTTTGATTAAATAATTACATTTTTAATGTAAACGGCTAGGTGATAAGTTAGGAATAATACTGTGAAAAATAACCAATAATGGTGCCAATAACGGTGACAAACTAACATTAAAATAATATTATATATAGTTTATTTGTCCCAAAGGTTTGGAAACGGATGGATGGATGGATGGTTTGGAAATGACCATCAGCCCTGGCATTAAAAAATCAACCTAGCCCAATAAAATGAATACAGTAAAAGTAAAGAAAATAAAGATAATAGCTCAGAAAGTTACAAAGACATTACACTGAAAGCACTCAGTGAAATAGAAAATAGGAAAAAGTGAAAAGCAGAATAAAAATGAATTAAAATGTAAAAGAAGACGCTTCACTTAAAAACTAGTAAATAAGTGCAGGTATTATGGTGTGAAGCAGGAGTGAGTTTCTGTATCTATCCTTGTGGCCTCAGAGCTGAAATAGATGTTAGAAAGAAAGTGTACAGCTGCATTTCCAGTACATTGTTTGGAGGATTGTGACGATGCATATATTATTCAAAGCCACTCTCTATAGTCACAGTCATTTGGTTACGAATCCAAATGATTGTTTCAGCTGATGGAGGACTCCAGAGAGTGTATTGATTCAGAATTCCATCGTCAAGTTAAATCAATGTATTCCACAGCTAGAGGTTCAATATTCAAGACAGGGACTTGCAAAACAAAAAGTAATTACATAAATAATTACAAAAAAATTACATAAAACAAAATCAGTAAGCAATTTTCTATCTATCTGATAGATTCAATTGTTGTCAAGGACCTAGGACTTGGATCAAGGGGTTTTGAGTTTTAAAGGACATTTAAATATATGTTTAAGTATTCTCTGTTTAATTATATGAGTAAGTTGTTTATTTTTTGCATTTTTATCTTCATGCATTTCATCAGCATTTCGATTCTGTAGTTCTTAGTCCCAGTTTCTACTTATATTAGAGATTATTTTGATCCCTCAGCGTCTCTTTTTGTCTCTTCCTGGGTTAAATTCACTCATGTATAGCATTTCTATTCATTTCCTGTTTTACTTTGCTAATAACACTATCTTGTGTGTTGTCTGTAGGTTTTTCCTTTTGTGTTGTTTACCTTGATTGTGTTCAGCTGTGTTTAATTTTCCTCCCATTTCCACTTCCCTTGCTACCTCATGTGTATGTACAGCATCAGTTTTCCCATGTTCTTTGTTGTGCACTTGGGTATTGTTAATAAAAGAATGGACCCAGGAGACTGTGAGGGTTTTCAACGACAGCAGGTAGCTTTCTCTTTTATAAAAAGGACTGTGTAACTGAAACAATGACTCACCCATGAGTATGAACCTAACATCAGGGGGACTCCCCTGGTCTTGAATAACCACACCAAAAGGCATGATTATAGGGGATGTCATGCCCAGATACTGCTGTTGCCTTCCGGCAGTACCTAGGCTGTGTGTTTTGTCATACTGTGTCCCTACCTAACAAGCTGTTAAGCCCCTTTTCGACCTACTCGGATCGACTCGCCACGGATTGCCTTGACTCAGATCGACTAGTTTTCCATTACAATCTGGTACTACCTAATGTGTGTGGTTGTCGTCATAGCAACACATACGAGCGTACGAGCATTTGTAGCGTCCACACGAACGCTACAAAAAAGTTTGACGTCGAAGCAAGACTATACCTGCTGCTCTGTCTGTGGCTTTTCGTCAGACTCGGGGGAACACGGCATTGTTTATTGTAGCCATTTCCCTCGTTGCCGGTTTTCAAAAATAGTGGTTTTAATTTTTGTGAATGAGACACTCGGATCGCTTGGAACCCCGGGTGAACGGGTACTAAAAAAGTTTCTAGTACCAGGCACTATGACCTAATGGAAAACCCTGGTGTTTTCCTCCTTGTGGTCCTTGAATTTTGTTATTTTACATTTCTGAACTCAGGTTAACCTGTGTTTTGGATTTTGAAGCCTTGCTTTGCTTTTGTCTGTTTTCCAACACGCCACCTCGTGACAAGAATCTGGTTTATTAAAAAAAAATCAAGATGCCAAATTTGAGATTTAGTAGTCCAAGTAGTCCAGTATCAAGGTGGCTTTTGATGTCTAGCAGATCTTAGCTCCTCCAGCATTAGCGTCAAACTTGAACTCTGGAATAAAACTGAGTGTAAACTTTATAAGTCTTTACTTCAGAGTCTGCCTATATGTGACTGTGGCAGGGGTGTGGTCTTTGGCTCCGCTGCAGGGAGGGGTGGTACAGCAGGCTCGAGGTGGAGTGCCACAGAGGTTGAGGTCCAGGTGGAGGTAATCAGGCGGATGAACTCTAGTGACGCCAGGGACAGGAGAGGAGAGAGTGGAGGCATCTGGAAAGCTGACCACGGCAGAAACACTGGTGCTGAATCGAGCCACATTGTACTGTGGATATATATGTATATAGATAAACGTGACTCGACTATTACCAGAGCACTTTGTGGAGTCCGATCTTTCACAGTGACCATGTACTTTGCATAGTTTTCCTGGGCGTACAGAGGCATACATGTTTTGCATAAATATTTTAAGATGAACAAAAATCATTTTGTTCCAAACAGCAAAAGCGTAGAACGCTTTGGTTAAGAATATAAATAGCAGAAGGTTATAAATAGCACAACTGCTGCCATCTTGTTCTAGTTCATATTTTAAAGCAAGAGGTGACCAGATTTTAAAGACTGTAGTACCTAAAGTTAAAACAGCCTTCCTTCAGCCCATCAGGCCAGCTCAGTTTTTTTTTTGGTAAACTCTCTACCTTTATCTACCATGATTTCAGGGATCAGGTGTAATTGCCATGAACGTGTTTAGCAAAATAGTATATCTGAATATATATGTATGTGTATTTATGGTATATTGTTACACTTCTCTTTAATGGGAAGTTTTATTCAAATTATAACGCATCTTAAAAAATATATTATATAAATAAAATTATTATTAGCAGACTAAGGTGCTCTCAGGCTGTAATGGCTGAACAGAATAATTTTCTTTAATCATCTGTGTAATGAAATGTAATGTTAGGTGGAGGTATCACCACCGTTTACCATTAAGAACTATTTTTGAGCAATTTTTGACCAAAGAAATCACAGCCACAGAACATATTTGAACATAACACAGACTATAAGGTATAAATTAACCTTTCAGTTTTACTATTATAAATAAAGTCTTTTAAGCACATGTGACAGATTTTTAGTAAATTTTGAGGGAATTTAACACTTTTTTGCATTTATGAAATTATCAAAGCAAAATAATTAAAATTATGGTAGCACTTTCTATTACAGCTCGGTTATAACGTGGTAATAGCAGAGTTCTTGTTTCTTCCTTGTTACCCTACTATTACCACTTTATTATCTAGCTATAATGGAAAGTGTAACCGAAATTATTTATTTTTTCAATTATTTTATAACCAATAAAATACAATAATTGTGAATTATTAGTGTGTATTGGTCTAGAGTGAGGCAACAAGTCTCAACATTGTATGAATAGCATACGATCAATGCCTTATTATTTTTTTTTAAATTGCGTATATAGGTTACACATTTTTGCACTTGAAGAAGATAAAGAATCAAAGTATTGATAAATAATATTTTTAAGTTCACTAAAGGCTAGTTTTTCGCTGTGGGGAGACACATATGGCTCAAGAGCTACAGGTTCAAGGCCCCTGGCCTCTACAGAAGAGTAAAAAAAAAACACTATTTATTCACTGTTAACCAACAGATAGCAACAGAGCAATCATTGGTTTTGCTGGTGTCCAGATGCTGTATTGCAAAAATACCTCATTGATATGTTGCATTTACAATATACAGTATATTTCTGAAGAATGTGTTTGGATAAGTTAAAAATAGAGAGTTGCATTATGCTTGCCTTGGTGACTTTTGGGAGCCTTCATGTATGTAATGAAGTTGCATCAAGTAGACAGGAACGAGGAAGCAGCATTTGGATTAACAGCAAGATTGATCTACTTACAAGTGGTCAATTGTGGGCAGTCTCCCTGGTTTGAGTCTGGCTATGACCTTATCAGGGTAATACCACATGAAGAAAATTAAAAGCTCAAATGAAATAATTTAAGGTCAGCGCACATGTGCTCTCACAACGACAAACGAAACATCACATTGTTGTAATATGTGTAATGAAGAAAATGCATTGATACTAAACCCAGAGGACTCCTGTGACCATCAGTTCATCAGATCTTACAGGCACTTATCCCACACCTTCATACTGACATTAATTCAGCTTGCCCTTTAGAGTTTGTTGTTTTGTCTTTTTGCATGCATGGTGCATGAAAGCTCTGCTCTTCTTCATCACCATGTTACATGACTTACTTTTCTCCTCTTGTCCATCAGAAGTCATCAGCATGCTTAGGGGCTGGATGGAAGCATGAGGTGCTTGTGTGAATGTATATCACCATGTAGATGTTTGAGCTTGACACTTGATGTAAAATCGCTTAAAGGAGATTTCAGTGAAAATGCGCACGACAGTGGGAGTCTGAATTTATAGATTATTTATATGGCTGTCAGGAACTCTCAGCGTCTCACACACAGCAGGGTCAAGGGTGTAGGGGGAGTGTCTCTGTTTGTGTGCATAAGCTTGAGATAGAAGGAAAAAAATGGGAGGAAACGGTGATCACAGAAAAGAAGGGAGTTCAGTCTCCTCCTCGGGACGTGTCTTTTCACCTTTGCTTGCAGCCAACACTGTCTGTAGCTTATCATTAAGTAATATGTGTACTGACAAGCCCTGCAGACACGACATGTGGTCTTTACAAACACACACACACACACACACACACACACACATACACATACATACACAGGTGTTTCTGAAAAGGTCGGCTTTTTCTGTGTTGGTTTCTGTCTGTCTACCCTGAAGCGTTTTGCTTACTCAAATACTAAGTCTTCTTATAACTAATACACTACAGAAGTCTCTGTGATGATTAGACTTTTCCCCACTGAGGTGCACTTACTATTACCGCCGTTTACATCAATAATGACCTGCATGGATTTTTACACATATAGAACTATTACTGGCTGGATCCTATTAGAGCATTTGTAAACATGCTTTTGACTTCAGTGACAATCATGGGAAATGTGTGTATATTCCCATGTCGTGTAAACATTTTACAGTAGTTATTTAATGTTGGATTTTACAGCAAAGGTGGCTTTGTTTGGTGAGGTCATCCCATAAAGTTTTGGTCAGAATGCCATGATTCACTTTTATAATGTTTCTAGCGAGATTCCAGTTGGACAAAGAGTGTAATAAACGTGTGCACAAAGAGTTGTGTGACTTTTGCAACAAGTATCTCCCTAAAGCTTTTTTAAAAAAATATTTCTGCCTTGAATCTAAGGAGAGCCTACGCTGTATCCTACCCGCTACAGCACAGGCTCTATAAAGTCCAAGCACAATACTTTTTGTTTTGTCTGAATATAGATGAGGAAATTACAAGACATCTAGCCTTTTGTATTTAAGGTATACTTGTTTTTTGTGTTATCAGGTTTCATAGATAAATATAATTGGGTATCAGCTGCATAGCAATGAAAATGTATGCTGTGTTTTCTGTCAATATTGCCCAAGGGAAGCATATATAACAAAAAAAGCACAAAACCCTGTGGAGCCCTATAGGTACTTCTGGAAATTTTCATTATGTTTTCTAAAGAGGATAACAAGAAAAAAAACAAAGTTCTTTATTTTATGGGTAAATTGTAGCAAAAGACTTCTCTGTAAATACAAGGCATGTCACAGCAAGTAGCATTTTGATTTCATGCATGAAGCCAGCAGGGATTTTATACCAGCAGTCATCTGTAAGCAGTTACCCACTGATTGCTTACAGTCAGTGACCACAACAATACATTGATGGAAATTTCTGTTGTGATTTAACTGAACTTCTACTGTATAGTTCGCTCACACATTTGTTGCTTAAGTTGAAGAACAGGTTCTTGTGTTAGAAAAATAGTAGTTAAAGTAAAAGTGAGAAAGCACAGGATCTGAAATGTATTTCTTTCTCTTCTTTCTTTCTGGAAATAGAAAAGATAAATAAATAAAAAAAAGTCCAACAAAATAGTCTGTACAACAAAAACAAAAGGTGTTTGAAAGAGAGCAGGAAGAAGCAGTGGCTTATCCAGTCCTGCCCCTAGGTTTGCGTACAATTTCTTAATCATAATGGTAACTATATATATATATATATCCCCATGCATACATATATCTCCCCATGCATGTAAATATACATACATACACACACGCCTAGATGCACATGCATACACATACATACACATACATCTGTGTCATCAGCTTGTCAGGGGGAACACCGAGGCGTTCCCAGAACAGCCGAGAGATATAATCTCTCCAGCGTGTCCTGGGTCTGCCCCTGGGCCTCCTCCCGGTGGGACATGCCCAGAACACCTCACCCAGGAGGCATCCTTGTCAGATGCCCGAACCACCTCAGCTGGCTCCTTTTGATGTGGAGGAGCAGCGGCTCTAGTCTGAGCCCCTCCCAGATGGCTGAACTTCTCACCCTATCTCTAAGGGAGACGCCAGCCACCCTTCGGAGGAAGCCCATTTCTGCCGCTTGTATCCGCGATCTCGTTCTTTCGGTCACTACCCACAGCTCGTGACCATAGGTGAGGGTGGGGACGTAGATCGATGATATTCTCATTCTATACAATAGCTCATCTAAATACTCATAATGTGACTCAGCAGACAAAATAAATTATACACAATTTTATCTAATCACTTTCATTTTTATACCCATTAAATATGTATTGCTTATATTTATTCTTAAATTCTGCAATATTTTTACTTTGTTTAATTTCTTCTTCTAGGCCATTCCACAGAGTCACTCCACAAATGGATAAGAACATGCTTTTAAGAGTGCTGCAAACACATAGCTGCTTTCAGTTGCATTTTCCTCTATATTTTTCCCTCTCTATTAATAAATACATTTTGAATATTGGACGCATATTATTTCTTGCTTTGAACATTATCATCAACACGTCATTGATACATATATAGTACACAGTTTGGGAGGCAATACTGAGCCTTGTGGGACACCACAGGTAATATTCAAGCACACAGATTTTGACTGACCAAATTTGTTCAAATTGCTGTCTATTATCAAGATAGCTTTTTAACCAGTTGTTTTCTACCCCTCTCCCACCATATCTTTCCATTTTTTGTAACAATATTTTATGGTCAATTGTATCAGATGCCTTTCACAGATCAATGAATACCTCCAATGCATATTTTATATTATCTATATATTCAGTAATATTTTCCACTAACTCCATCATTAACATAGATTTTGATCTAGTTGATCAAAAGCAATACTGACTCTCCATTAAAAAAAATTTTTTTTTCAATAAAGTTGTCAAGCCTTGCAACAAATAGGTGTTCAATTATCTTGCAGAATTGTAAAAGTAAGGAAACTGTTCTGATTGATAAATTACATGTATATGTTATTGGAGATATAATTCCATCAATTACTTTCTTTACTATTGTCAACGGGGCCCGTAGGCCAGTACGAGACATGGACCCAAATGCAGAACCAGATACAGACAGCCAACTCCAAAACCAACTGGAGTTTACTGTCAGAGTCACAAAACTATTTACAAGAAATAACTTGGCACAGGGAATTCTCAGGTGTACGGGGAAGGGGAGCGCGTTGGGTGTGGGGGTCCGGCGTGGAACTCTGGAACAGAGGGAGGTGAGTATTAAGAGATGCACTATGAGCTGGTGACTGGAGCGAATCTGACAGTCTGAGTAGATATGCCTTACTTTACAGACGAGAGGGAGCCAGCATGACAGGGTAGCTGTAGAAGGCCGGGTGAGTGACCGGTGCAGTGTTGGGCGAGCCGAGAGTCCAAATCCTGAGAGCGCTTATCAGTCTGAGACAGCGTGGGCAGAGGGGCAGGTAGGTGGTGAATGGCGAGCCAGTGCCAACAGCCAGTAAGCATGAGGTCCAGTGTTTCGATGATGAAGAATCCAACTGCAAGAGGTGGGTTTGACAGATCCAAAGGTACTACGAGAAACACGAGGCGATAACCATAAGTGAGCAACTGAGGAGGCCTGTACTAGACAAACTGGCAAAGGACAGTTGACAACACTGGCCTTAAGTACCCACTGGCTGATTGCCTCAGATTGCAAACAGGTGTGGCTATCAGGAGACCTGCAGAGGACCCCGCCCAGAGGCGGTGCCATGACCAAACATGGCGAGACTCACCCCGGCCCCTGACAACTATAGTCATATCAACATCCTCACTGTCTGTTAAAAAATGTTTTTTCTTTTTTACATTCATTAAATATTTCTATAATCCCTCTTTCTTCTGCAACTGTCAGTCCAGAAGGATTGAATTTGGATTTTGCAGTCCACACTCCTCACCTACATTGTTCTCCCCAGGCAGTGTATTTTTGTATTTCTTTCACCAGATTTGGACTCACACTGACAAAAAAAATCATTAAATCTGTTAACCACTAGTTATTTGTAATAACCGTATTATTTTCTGTGAAATAGTCTGGGTAACTAGCTTTTTTTTTTTTTCATTTCTAAAAATACTGTTTAATATATTTATATATTATATGAATATATTAAACATTATTATAATATAAAATATACAGCTAGCACTTTGCACAAACCTCACAGAAACTGCTGATATTTGTTCATCTTATTATGTGCAATAAGCAGCAGTGATGGAAACACAGACAGCACTGAC
The DNA here is from genome assembly GCA_015107715.1 of Tylochromis polylepis. Lineage (NCBI taxonomy): Eukaryota > Metazoa > Chordata > Actinopteri > Cichliformes > Cichlidae > Tylochromis > Tylochromis polylepis. Next base: position 29,014 of record VVHJ01035943.1, read on the forward strand.
TGTCCTTCTCTCCATTGAGGTTCAAATCAGTTTAATATTTGAAGGCATGCTGTGATGGGAAATAATAACTCCACTCAAAAGTGTTAATCCTGAAGTAAGAAATCGGTTTTAAAAATGTAATGAGCACAGAGTAGAGATATTTGTGCTAAAATCTAGGGAAGGAAAGTAAAAAGTATTCAGGAAAAAAGCAACTCAAGTGAAATAACAATGCATGAAAATTCTACTTAAGTAAAGTCAGAAAGTTTTTTTTTTTTTTTTTCCAGCTGGGGCCTTTCTGTTTGGAGTTTGTTTGTTCTCCATGTGCTTGCATGGGTTCTCTCCAGGTACTCTGACTTCCTCCCATTATCTAAAGACATGTATGGGTTAGTTTAACTGAATTCTGAATTGATCATAGATGTGAATGTGCACTTGAGTAGCTGTCTGTTTCTTTGTGCGACACATCCAGGGTATACCCTGCCTTTCATCCTGGGATAGGCTCCAGCCCCACTCTCAACACTGAATTGGATAAGTAGAAGAAAATTGGTGAATGATTTGGAAGCTATTAACGGAGTATGTATTGCTGTAAATCAGCATGTTTTAGCAGAGTTATGAGTCATCACTGAATAAGAGACCTGGGTTACAACACTTATTAGTGATGGGTCACTCCATATAATCTGTCAAATCTGAGAAACGTTTCCACCTGACCCCCTCAACATCACCTGAGATTTCTTTTGGATGCCCCAATACTCATTTCCTCCATCACTATTCTAAGGTAAGGGATGCTCATGTAAATAACAAGTGGTCCCAATTGGAACACGGACACTGAAAAATTAATTAATACAGATATCATGACAACTATATTTAAAATAAGACTGTTATTTCCATCTATAGTCATTTATATTTGGCAGCTTGGTTCTGTTTTGGGGCCACTGTAGTCTAACAAAAAAACCTGGTGTGTAATTATGTCAATATCACTGCTTGACTTGGTGGCATTCAGAAGTGTGTTTTTCAAATTTCTGGGGCTGTTTATATTTGTTGATAAAGTTTTAAAAAATTAAACTTCACTTTCAGTTGATGAAGTTGTGTTATTAAAGCAATTTCTGATGTGTGTTAAGTTATTTCCAAAGTTCAGGCCGCAACCAACTGATTTCTCTCCTACATTATACAGGCTCAAAACCGCTTTCCCTTCTTACAGTCCTAAACTCCCCTATGTATAAGATAAACACATTAGGCACATACAGACAAATGCAGGCCTACAATGTGACAGCTGTTGCATGCAGCCACAAATATACACATACAGTACACGGTATTTACATGAATGCGCAAATCTATAAACATGCAAATGCCGAGACACCCGAAACGGCCCCCCTGCTAGGCGTCTAAATAAAAACCCGCCGACCACACCGGATGTGCATCATCGGTTGTCATGGCCACCAAGAAATATTCCTCAGGGTTGCCAAGGCAACAGCTTGGGGAACTCTCCGCCAGCCTGTCACTCCTCTTGGGAGAAAAGAGTGGATGAATGGCCGTGACTATATATATATATATATATATATATATATATAATATATATATATATATATATATATATATATATATATATATATATACACACATATGTGTGTGTGTGTATTTCATTGCTATGTGCGTATGTGTTTATATGTGTGTGTTTCAATGGTCTGAATGACAGTAATCAGTGGGAGAGTTGTAGTCTTTTAAAATGAAATGTGAATGGAGGACCAAAGCAGCAAGAGTGAAATGGGCATTATGTAAGAATTCATGTTTACTTCATGATTGCTTTGTGTCTGAGACACAAACACGCACACACACACAGTGTAAGGTCTAATCTTTATATTTATGGGAGTGTGTGTGTGTGAGAAAGAGAGAGACAGAGATGAGAAAGAGTCATAAATCAGCATGTTTATGCATGTGAGGGTGATACTCATATCAAACTGACCGCCACTCAAACTGACATAGACAAGGGATATGGGAAAGAGAAAATAGGACCCAGTTGCCATGGTGATGCAATCAGCTTTCTGTCGAAGCGTTCATCTCCTGAGTGCAGTCAACATTCGATACTACCTGCATGATAAACATATATGAGCACGCACACGCGCACACAGGACATTGTGAATTCAAGATGTGCTTTACAGTCACTGGTTTGTGTTTATGACAAATCAGACATGCAGAGGAAAATTCTCATGTTGTCCCTAAAATCCTGTTTTTGGCTCATTTTGACTCTTTGTCACTCAAAAAGAGAGCAGTGTACTTTGCGTATTTCCACTGAAAATACATTATTGCCTCTTTCTGTATTTCCTCTGTCATTTTATTGCTCTTTCCACTGCTTTATGTCATGTTCTGCATCTTTCTCCTCATCCTCCTCTGTTTCTGTCCCTCATTCTTTTCCTCCTGCCCTATATTCCTACTCTAATCTGGTCCAGTCAGACTTCTTGTCTGACTCCAGTAATCTTGTCAGGACAGATGGCCCACACACACACACACACTCTCTCTCTCTTTCTGATACACATTTACTGCACATTTGCTCTTTATGTGACCCAGATCACCCTGAAACTCACATTGAATCACGTTTCCTGCTGTCAAAAACTTGGATCTCAAAGCCCGCCCAACACTAAGCAACCCAGTCATGTGACCTCTTCAGGGCTGCTGGCTTTCAACAGGTCAGAAGAGCAGCAAATCAATCCAGCCTTGAATGTTCGTTGACTAAAACAATATAGTCCAGATTGTGGCTTTAAATGGAATGTTAACACATCAGATTCTGTCTTCAGTGCTCTCTCCACCAAACAAATCCTAAAAAATGACATTCAGGTCACACAATTTAAATTTCAGAGAAATGCAAATTTCATTGCATGGTTTACACACTTTATGTGTGATTATCCTTTATTATTATTATTATTATTATTATTATCTGAAAGTCATGTTCTTAGGAAATCTTTAGTTCAAATTGTTGTCAATATATAAGGAGGAGGTCAGGAGAGAAGTACAACAGTGAGTGTCTACAGCCATGTGTAAAACATGGTGGAGGCTCTGTCATGGGTTGGGGCTGCATTTCAGACCGTGGTGTTGAGGGTCAAAACTGATGGAATTGTTATGAATGTAAAAAAGTACCATCAGTTTTGATCCACCATAACTTCCACAACTTTCCACATTCTGGAAAACATCTAATTGGCAGCAGCTTAATTTATCAACACAATAATGAAATGCACTGACAGTGCAATAAAAGCATACCTGGATAGAAAAACACACAATGGAACACTACCAGTCATAGTCATAGATCCCCAGGGTTTATTGTACGTGCACTGTTTTCTGCCTTATACACCGTATTTATATGCATGTATGCATGTTTCAATAAATTGCTGAACCTATATCACATTTTCTTTGTAAAACTGAAATAAATGATGGGTGACTTTAGACTTTTGCACAGTTTTGTTGTGTTTTGCAAACCTCTAAATAAGAAGAGGTGAAAAACTTTATCATTCAAATAAGGGGGAAAAAGACCACATGCCCCTTTCATGTATAAAAAAACATGAAAGCATCAAGTTTCATTTTTGGTGCCAATCTTATAGCAAACTTATTAGCTGGCAGGCACAGTGGAGTGTGTATCTTCATTTTGGGGTGTGCACAGGATCCCATCACTGTGCAGAACACACAATGGCGACTTCTCAGTTACAGAAAATCTAAATTGATATGCAGGCCTCAAGGCCTTGAATTTGACACGTTGTTTAAATGGTTTTATATAACAAAGACGAGAGGTGAGGAAAAAAGTTCATAAACAGGCCACTTTAGTGGAAGATGACACATCAAAACTAACAAAGTATGTGACCTAGCTGATGGATGACAGACTATTTTTCTCGTGGCATTGCTGTCCAGATACAACCAGTCAATCACTGGATCATTTCTATTGTCTCTGGTGTATTACTAATCAGCCAGTGAGTTCCAGTAACAAACCCGCTGTAAAGAACTGCATTCCATTGATTACCTTTGTGTGTGAACAATTCTGCAACCTTAGCACCCAAGAAAATGCAGCATTCTGAACACACTCCAAAATCCATCTCTTCACTTCTCCAAGGTCAGACTGCCTGACTCTCTCTAACCTTAAGGGAAGGTTTGGATTGGAAGGTAGGAGGGGAGATGAAAGCAAGGACAAGCATCATGGAGAGACAGAGAGAGAGAGGGTGAAAACAGATGAAAGAGGAGTACGAGAGGATGGCCTTTACCATGAACTGTCATGGATCAGCACCTGCATGTTAAGATGAACAGGTCAGTGGAGCAGAAAGAAAACAAGAGCTACAGGAGGCATTTCTGGATCTTATTGAATATGTAGCTGTTCTACATTGCTTTCTGATGGTAACTACCTGCGGAAATGCTTTTTTACAGTGTAATCATAGACTGTATATAAAAAAATGGGCCATGATCTCACCTGCTGGGTTGTGTCTTGGCATGAAGCTTAAAGCTGAGCATTTTTAATTTTAATTGTGGCCAGCTTGATGTTGTAAAAGCAGGCATGATGTGGGAGGGCATATCTGACTGACAAACCGATGGGAGACCTCATACTTCATTTTCATAAATGATATAATGCTATACTCAGAAAGACTTAACACAACTGAGGGCAGAAAAAGGAAAACATTTATCAGTAAGGGAGTGCAGTGGATGTTTTTCTACAGACTTTTATACAATATAAATCGTAATCAAGTAGACAGAATGCAGATTTAAAGCATTTACAGATTCAGCTTGATCTGTCTTGTATAGGCTATGAGTGCAATGAAATGTCCTCATAAGTAGGGCTGTTCTGGTTGACACGCCTCTACAATGTTGCGTGGAGATCAGGGGTGGTACCTCTGGATTGGCAGACCGGGGTGGTGGTTCCCATCTTTAAGAAACACCATGTTCGAGCATAAGAGTGTCCATAAGTGCATGTGGCACCAGGATACTCTAGGCCGCAGGTCGATTTTGTAATCGTATCACCAGACCTGTGGAACATATGTTCTAGACACTCGGGTAAAGAGAGGGGCTGAGCTGTCAACTGATCACCACCTGGTGGTGAGTTGGATCAGGTGGCGGGGGGAGGACGCCGGACAGACCTGGTGCGCCCAAACATACAGTGAGGGTGTGCTGGGAACGCCTAACAGAGGCCCCAGTCCGCAAGATCTTCAACGCACACCTCTGGCAGAGCTTCAAACAGCATTACGAGAGAGTTTGGGGACATTGAGTCCGAATGGACCATGTTCAGCACCTCCATTGCCGAAGCCGCTGCACTGAGCTGTGGCCGCAAGGTGGTTGGTGCCTGTCGTGGTGGTAACCCCCGAACCAAATGGTGGACACCAGAGGTGAAGGGAGCCACTAAGCTGAAGAAGGAGTCCTATCGGGCTTGGTTAGCCTGTGGGACTCCGGAGGCAGCTGATAGGTACCGACAGGCCAAGCGGAACACAGCCCGGGCAGTAGCTAAAGCAAAAACTTGGGTGTGGGAGGAGTTCGGAGAGGTCATGGAAAAAGACTTTCGGACTGCCTCGAAGAGATTATGGAAAACCGTCAGGCGACTCAGGAGGGGAAAGTGGTGCTCTACCTGCACTGTGTATAGTGCAGGAGGAGCGCTACTGACTTTGACTG
>VVHJ01035944.1:6297-17249 GCA_015107715.1 Tylochromis polylepis
CATGTTTGCTTGGGTTCACTCTGGGTACTCCGGCTTCCTCCCACAATCCAAAGACATGCAGTTAGTGGGGATAGGTTAATTGGATACTCTAAATTGCCCATAGGTGTGAATGTGAGGGCAAATGGTTGTCTCTCTATATGTGTTAGCCCTGCGACAGACTGGTGACCTGTCCAGGGTGTACCCTGCCTCTCACCCTAAGACAGCTGGGATAGGCTCCAGCCCCTCCGTGACCCTGAAAAGGATAAGCGATAGAGAATGGATGGATAGTTATAAGTATTTGAGAGTGTAGGATTTAATAACATGGTTTAAAAGCATTCTTTGTGAAATTCTAAGCTTAATATCTTCACTTAACTAGATCTCAGGGCTCTTAATGCTCATTTTTTTTTGTGTAGACAGAGCACCTGATGTAATTTTCTTTCTTCTTCTGGTCATTCTTGAGGTTTGTGGTTATTTGCCTTTCAGTCAGTTGATGATGAAAAGCTCTGACCTCTTGATTCATCCTGTAAGGTTTTGTTAAGCAATTATTATTTATACATTTTTTGAGACCAGTAACATGACAATTCAGTCACCACGGGATCATCAAATCTCTTTGTGTCTCTTTTAGCTGACATTCAGTAGTGTTAACTGCTATTCAGCTAAATCCTCGGTTTGTTCCCTGCAGATATGTTCTGTGTTTTTTTTTTTATGTGCTTTTATGTCCAAATGGGTCCAAACAGCAGCAGGTTTTAGAGAAGTTCAAGGGGGGCAGCTGACCCACACCCACACTCTTACAAAAGGTTCTTCATCGTCTTTTTTATTGATTCAGAGCACTCAGTACTGAATTCTGTAAGACTGAAAATACTAACCTGTTGCCTGCCGGTACATCTTTATTCTGGTGGCATCGTACTGTTACTACAATGATCTTTTCAAAACACTGGAAATGTTTTTCAAAAATGCTTGATTTAATAATTTATTCTTGCTGACACAGAGATATATAATACATGTCAGAGAATATATCAGACAGACATGGTGAAAAAAAAAGTATACCTTAGGGTTTTACAAATCAGGACATAATAAAAAAATAACCTCCTTCTTATCAGGTTCCAAAATGATTTAAATCTAATCACTATGGCACAGATGCCATTGTTTCCATATTTATTTAACAAAAACTAAGCCAAAATGTAGAAGCAGTGTGTGAAAAACTAAGTACACCCTATGATTCAGTAGCTTGTGAAATCACCTTTAGCAGGAATAACCTGAAGTAATTGTTTCCTGTATGATATTATCAGTCTCTCACATCATTGTGCAGGAATTCCCACCACAGGATTTCAGTCAGATTGAGGCCTGGACTTTGGCTGGGCCATTGCAACACCTCGATTATTTTATTCTTCAGCCGTTCTGTTGTAGATTTGCTGCTGTGCTTGGGATCATTATCCTGCAGCATTACCCAATTTTCTCCAAGCTCTAGCTGTTGGAAAGAAGGCCTCACCTTGGGCTCTAGAAGAGTTTGGTATCAGTGACTGCAAGGTGCCCAGGTACTGTGGCTGCATAACGAGACCACATCATCACTCCTCTACCACTGTGCTTAACAGTGGGTATGAGGTGTTTGTGCTGATATTCTGTTTGGTTTTTTGGTGTTAGGGACAAATGTCTCCACAAACACGCTCCAGATGTCTTGCAGTTTGTTCAGATGCAACTTTGCAAACCTGAGTCGTGCTGCCATCTTCTTTTTAGATACAAAGTGCTTTTTCCTGGTGACACTTCCAAACAATTATTCAGTCTTTTTCTAATTGTGCTGTCATGAACCTCTCAGGGGTTTTTGTAGTTTCTGTGAGCATTCCATTACCTGATCTTGGGGTGACTTTGCTGGATTGTTCACTCCTGGGAAGATTAGCAGCTGTCTTGGATGTTTTCCATTTGTGAATACTCTTCTACCTATAGAATAATGGACTTGTTGGAAATGGCCTCATAACCCATCACAGATTGATGGGCATCGGCAGTTGATTCTCTTAGATCATTGCTGATGTCTTTACTTCTTGGTCGGACCCAGCCTTCCTATGGAAGCAGTAAGGGTGTACTTAGTTTTTCATGCACAGCTTTGGCATTTTGCCATAGTTTTTGTTAAACGATGACATGGTGTAAGAATTAAAAGACTGTGCATTTTCTTTTTATCTTGCCAGTAGATATGTACCCCACTGTGAAGAAATATTTGTATTAAAAACTATAATATACTCTCAATAAACTAAATTGGAAAAAACAGAAATCTTGTGCACAGTTGCGGTAAGGCAGATAATCATTATCGTTATTGTCTTATCCTCTATTTTTTTTCTCACACTAGTAAATCAGCCATTCTGCTAATCTTAATAAGGGATAAGCTTGGCAAAGGTATGCTCAGTAGTCAAACTGATGAGAGTGACACTCTTGACATTATTATTTTTTTTTGTTCCTACAAAGTAAAACCTTGTTAATTGATAAAATCAGGCCCACAGTGTGCACTCACTCTGGCACCAAAGGGAGTGGGATCGTGCTTTTTGACTATTCTGCTGACTCTGTTTAGATTTGGCTGCTGCAACTGCAACTGGGACTGGCAAGCTGTTATGTGGAGAGAATCTGGCGTGATAGTAAAGTTATTAATTATTAATTACAAAGTTGAGACCTGCATTTGGATGATACACCTTTGTTTTGGTTAATGGCAGTTTGTAGGAGTTCTTTCATTCATTGTAAGCTACCAGACTTCAACACAAAAGTCCCAGCAGAGCTGTTGTAAGAATGTTATACGTGCATTAAAACGATAAGCTATGAAAATGCGTTTAATTTTTAATGATCTAGTTTGATACATTTTAGAAGTTTCACTGTGTTTATGAAAGCACTGTCCGTACCTTTCTGTCTGAAGGTCTTTTTTTTCTCTGTCTCACACATCCTCTTGGAAAAATAACCTGTAGTTTATATCATTAGGCATGCTTACTTTACAAATAGTATATTCTGTTCTTGTCAAGCTATTTATTCTTGATCGCCTTTATGGTCTTGTGTGCAGTTGTTGACCCAGCTGAAGGGGAACATGGAGGAAGAGAATCGACACTTAGCAGAGCAGAACCAGAGTCTTCTGAGGGAGAATCGTGCCTTACTGGAGCAGAGCCTGGAGCGCCGTGACCAGCATTATTCACAGCAGAGGGAATATCTGTAAGTATATACTCACACACCCACTGGCCAGTTCTTTAGGTATCATCACCTTTATTAGGTGCTTTAAGTGACTTCGAATGTAAAATGATTGTTGGTGCCAGACGGTCTGGTCTGAGTATTTCAGAGACTGCTCTAGGGTCAAGGGTCTGTGGGGTTTACAGAGAATGGTCCAAAAACTGAAAATATGGATGTGCAGCCGATAAATGTGCAGTAACTGTGTGATGCTATCACATCAGTATGGACCAAAATCTCAGAAAAATCTTTTGAGCACCTTGTTAAATTTGTGCCACAAAGAATTAAGGCAGTTCTGAAGGCAAAAGGGGTCCAATACAGTGCTAGCAAGGTGTAACTAATGAAGTGGCCAGCGAGAGTGTATCTAGTAAGGATTAACAGTGAATCTGGCAATGTTAAAGTCGTCAGTGTTATAAATTGGAGGGAAGCAAACGGATGTAAACAGCTAACAGAAATGCAGCTGAGTGGATTTGCACTGAAACACGTGAAGAAATAAAAAAAAAAACAGCTTGTAAACTATGAGTGAAAACCACTAACATACTCGAGCTTTCAGCCTGCACTACTTACCTGTGATGTCTCTACGTTCACACATGTTATGAAACCGGCTGCTCCTCAGCCTTCTAGTAGATGCATCTATCTTATACATTAGAAAATCTTAGATAGCATCTTTCTTGATTTATTGTGTTCATGAGATTTTCAGAAAACTTGACCTCTGATCTTGACCTTGAGTAGAAGCCACAAAGTGTTTTATTCATGTTAGGTATACAAGCATGGTACCCAAAAAATTGTAGTGGGACTAACATTAAAATGTGTTAAATTTAATTTTTTTTAAAAAGCTGCTTGCAAAAATTAAGAGAACATTTGATAAAATCAGTTTATATTAAAAAAAGATACATAAAATTGATTTTCAGGGTGTGGGAGCTTTACAGTAATGAAAAGCAGTATGTGAAACATTCCCACACGTGTTATAACCACACAAACAGAAATGTGCTGAAGTTTTAAACTCAACCTTATTAATGGAGTTAACTTCATGTAATACGTTGCAGTGAATGCATTTTGTTTACTGCTGTTGTTTAAGTTTGTAGGCTGTAACAGAGTTTGTATTCATATCAAGCACATAAAAGCACTTCTATAAAGGTTTGAGACTGCAAAGACAACAATTTCACAGTCCAGTGGCCCTCAGTAGTCTTCCTTTTGAATGACTAATAGACTGCTTTCAGAATAATCCTGAACTAATAGTGAGCATGCAGAGTTGGCTTCAGTCTTTAGGTCTAATGAACCAAGTTCTTGCAAATTACATCTTTTTGTGCCTTCAGTTCAGGCTTGTGTGTGTGAAAAGATGACTTTTTTCAGCCTTTTTGTTAAATCATGGGCACAGATTTCGTTGTTAACATTTCATGGCATATTTTAGTTCATCACCCTGCCACACAAGGTCTGCACCATCTCATAACATCTCTTACAAGTGAATGTTAAAAAGCCATGCACTGTGCAAACTCACAGAAATCAGTTTTCATTCTTTTTCCTTCCAAAATCAGCACAATTTTCATGAAGTAGAAAAAAATTCCACTAAATCCCACTAAACAGGACAAACCAGATTTCAGTGTACACGTGATGGAAGAAGTGAAGGGGTCTACGCATGTATTTCACTTCAATCAGTCTTGGGAGTAAACAGAAATTGTTGTATCCAACTTTCAAAGCAACTGGAATTAACAGTAAGAGCACCGGGGCACTCGCATAGTTCACCAGATTAAACAAGCAACCTGTACAGTCCAAGGCTGTCACAGAGGCCTGGGTTTGAATCCTCCCCGAGGCCATTTACTTTCCCCTGTTCTCTTTCTGAGCTTTTCTGTGTCAATAAAGGCTAAAAATCCCAGAAACAGTGAGCACAGTAAAGCCTAACAGGCACACAGCAGAGTCTGTAAGTAGTATTTTGCTGAGAAGGTTTTCTTTTAATGTTTTTTTTTTAAATATCACTTTCACAAACATAAACATATAGAAATATGTCATGCAAAGTATTTCTGGTGATAGTTTCATTCGCTTTTACTAAGCCAAAGTGTGTGGCATTAATGCTTTAAGTTATCTACGTAGCAGTGTGTCATTACAGGGTAATAAAAGAAGTGGATGTTGTACATTATACAAAAAGATATCAAATATTTTAGTGTAGCATTATTCCAATCAGGGCACAAAGCCCATAGTCCTGGCAGACCAGCTGATAGTCGCTGATCTCCAGTCCACGTCAGGTGATGGCTCAGCTGATACCCGTTTATGCTGTAAATTTCTTAAAGCTTCTTTAGCCGGCCTAAAGTTGCTGCACACATGTAGAACATCTATTCCTTTATATTTAATCGGATAAACTGACATAATTTTTGGGTTGCTGTTAATTGTTATTAATACTTGCATGAAAATCTTTTGCAGTCAGCGACTCCCTAAAGTCTAGAAACTGTGGATCGTTTGTGGGTCTCTCTGCATTCACTTTTGTATTTAATAACTAAAAGCATGCTCTGTTGGGTTGAGATCAGATGACTCACTTGGCCATTGGAGAGTATCTCTTTGCTTTCCCTTGAGAAACTCTCATCCATTTGCACTGTTAAGCTCAGCTCATTTCTCTGACTCTGAGCAGAGAGTAGAGCCCTGTACACTCAAGAATTCATCCTGCTGAGTCTATCACAGCAGTCACATCATCAGTAGACAGTAGTGATCCGTTTCCACTGGCAGCCATTCATGCCCATGCCAAAACATCTCCTCCACCATGTTTGAGAGATGATGTGGTGTGCTTTGGATCATGAGCTGTATCCCTTGTTCTCCATACTTTTCTTTCCCATCATTCTGGTACAAGTTAATTTTTTTTTTTTGTCTAAAGACTTTTTGATTTTTTTTTTTAAGCTCTATTCGGGCTCATTCAGATGTTTTCTGTCATCTCGACTGTAGAAGGACAACTTCTGTGGCTTTTCAGGCCTTTCAGCCACTACATTCCTTCTTTTTAAGAATGTACCAGATTGTTGATTTGACCACTTCCAAAGTTTTCGCAATCTTTAATTGGTTTATTTTATTTTTTAACCTAGTGATGAGTGATGGCCTTCCTCACTTGTATAGACATCTCTTTGGCCCTCATATTGAGCATTCCAGTGAAAAGAGACCAAACGCAAGTTCACGTTAAATCACTTCCAGACCATTTACTTGCTTAATCTGTCATGGAGTAACAAGAGAAGAGGCGTCACCTGGCCATGAAACTGCGTGCCAATTAAGTGTCCAGTAACTTGTGAGTTGGGACTTTGTATTAAAAAATGTCAGTAATTTCTACAGTTAATGAAATACTTTAATTAAACCCCTTGAATTCAAGCTGAAAGTCTCCACTTCAATCACATATTGACTGTTTGATTTAAAATCCACTGTGTTGGTGGACAGAGGCAAAATACAAAAATGTGTGGACTTAACTGTATATATGGAACAGTACATAGCATAACATATGAATTTAAAATATAAATGAAACACATCTAGTTGCTCACTGAGTAAATGATTGCATTGGAACAGTACAATAAAAAAAATATAAAAGGAAAGGAACAGCAATTCTCTGAAAACATAAACAACCTGATTTGAAATGACCTAAAAGGCTTTTAGAATAAGTGAAAAGATGAGAAGGAGCAGATAGTTAAAGATAACTTATTCCCTTCAGAGGGAACATAAAAGCTTTTTTTTTTTTTTACCAACTTCCTTTGATACTTTTTTGTATAAAAAATACAAACATTAAAAATAAATATATAAATTACTGTAGATTGAAACGGTAGTCTTATTCTGTCATCAATAAAATAGTTTGTCGGGTATTTACTGGTATATAAAATGTGTTTTGGTGACAAACAGAGTCACCTGATGTTTCAGCTCCTCTCGGCTCTGTGGAAGGATTTAGTATCCGTTTCCCCCTTTGTTCAATGATAAAATCATTGGGAGGCAGGTATTTTGGAAGAGAAAAAAAAAACCCTCTAAAAACCCGCTGTGTGGTATGTATCCAGGATTTTACTGAAATTGGCTGCATCGTACAATTTAGCAGCAGGAAAACAGACCAGACAAGTAAACAAAGGCAAGGCAAAAAAAGGGAAGGTATCACCTGCCAGCCGATCAGAAAATGTATAGCTGTGAAAAGATCATGTGTGGCATGGGAACAAGATCCATTTCAGGGGGTTATGTTGCAAAAAACAAACAGAAAACCGGGGAAAGGGGACAGGTATATATATTCTAGTGGTGACCCAGGAGCAGGTGGATGTAGCAGTCAGGTGGATTTGACCGGTGGGAAAGTCTGTGGATATCTGGTAGATGGAAAATGGCAGGCCTGGAACGTTCTTACGAAATGCATGGGCCTGGGAGAAATGAGAAATGGCTTGGGACTGAGGCAGAGTGCACAAGATAAAAACAACTGAGATAGCTGTCTTGACAGGCGTGTTTAGCTGCTGAAAAGCTGCTGAAAGATATTTCCCTCAGAAGTTAGAGAGCGAAACAGAGTTAAAAGGGAGAAGAAGAAAGAGAATTTATATTCATCAGGTGGCTCGAAATATAAGTCTGAATGGATGTTAGTGTTGTTAAAAGCAGCTGTTTGCTAGTGAATGTTCACCCGTCAGTTTAAAAAGATCGCTCAGCAGTTTTGACCCGACTGGTGACCGCAGCAATTTTGTTATTTTGTTAACGGTTAGTGGCATCACACTGGAAAAGCAGAGGTGGCCTTCAGATCTTCAGTGTTTTATTCCAAAAAGTTTGACTGTAGCCTTGATCAAATATGACTATACCAATGATTACAAATGAAATTCTAATAGAATTTTTTTTTTTATTATTATTATTTTGTATTTCATTTTAGAGTAATGGTACTTGGATGAAGTTGATCTAAAAGTTGCAAGGCTCTTTGGTTTGGATGCTGTTTTATGTAAATAAAAGAACGAAATAAGCTGCAAATCTCATTTATTTAGAACAGAACACAGAAAACATATCAAATGTTTAAACTGAGAAAATCCACAAGTCTAAGAAAAAATACAGTCATTTTGAAATTGAGGGCAGACGGTAGCATCCCGTCTTCTTCTGACAGCAGTGCGTAACATCTGGAAGCTGAGGAGAGCAGCTGATGGATTTTTGGAGAGGAATGTTGTCTAGCTGCTTAACAGTCCTGGATCTTCTCTGTTGTAGTTTGTGTTTCATGACACTCCAAATGTTTTCAGTTTTTCACCCAGACTCTTCAGCCACGCTGCAGCACTGTCTTTCTGAAGTATGCAAGAACTTCTCTGAAAAGATGTCAACTGGATGGGAGCATATGTTGCACTAAAGCCTGGATATATCTTTCAGCACTGATGGTACCTTTACAGATGTGCCAGCTGCCAATTCTAAAGGCACTAATGTCCATCACAGATGCAGGCTTTTGAACAGAGTGCTGATAACAAACCTCTGCTCTTTAGTCTAGAGGACGCAATATCCATGTTTTCCAAAAAGAATTTCAAATTTGGATTCGTCTGACCACAGAACAGTTTCCCAGTTGGCCTCAGTTCATTTTAAATGAACTTTGGCCCAAAGCAGGGATTTAGAATCATGTTCACATATGACTTCTTCTTTCGTGATGGAGCTTTAACTTGCATTTGTGGATGGCACAGTGAGCTTTAGTCACAGACAGGGATTTCTGTAAGTGTTCCTGAGTCCATGCAGTGATTTCCATCTCAGAATCATCCAGTGCTGCCCGAGGTCCAAAGATCACAGACTTTTGGACCTTGTCACCTGCACACAGAGATTTCTCCAGATTCTCTGAATCTTTTGATGATCTTTTATTTACTGTAGATGATGAGATGTTCAAAGTCTTAACAATTTTACAATGAGGAACATTATCCTAAAATTGTTCCACAATTTGTTGATGCATTTTTTTTTTTTTGCAGATTGGTGAACCTCTGCTCATCTTTGCTTTTGAGAAACTATCCTCTAAAGACCTGTTGCCAAATGAAAAAAATAATATTGATGCATACCTCTGAGCAGTGGTTTTTAAGACTCAGTGCACTTAACTGATTTGTTTTCTGCTCACCAGAAATATTTTACTTTGAAAGGGTGTACAAAATATTTGAGAGCCAGTGCTGTAGTAAAATGATGTTCTCCCTTCAAATGAGTGCAGGAGGAAATGTTTTGAATCGAGTGAGAAAACACGTAAAGATGCCTGAAAAGCTTTCATAAAATGAATTAAATCCTTCTTCAAGAGTCTCGATCTTAGTTCATATTTTTAATACTGTAGTTGTAATACAAATTCTGAGGACGAAGCACAGCTGTTAATTAGGTAAACAAATGAAGTACATAATCATAAAGCTTTCCATGAAATAATTCACCTCAAATCAGTTTAGCTTTGTTACAGCTCACAGCAATATTTGTTGTAAGTGAATGACAGTCTGTGTAATAGTTGTTGAAATATTTCAGTCTGGAAAAAAGTGGTGGGCTAAAGGAGTGATTGAATAGCCATCAACAGCACCATGAACACTGGGAGGCTAAAAACAGTCTGATGCCCTGATGCTAGACTATATGTTTCCATCTATTACTCCTGCTTTTGAGACTGATTTGAGAATACAAGTTGTTTTTTCAGCAGATTCATACTTGTGCACATTGCAGCTCAACAGAAGCGCAATAACAGCAACACACAGTCTCGCATCTGATGTGCTTGCTAAAAAAAAAAGAAACCAGCTCCAGAAGTCTCCATTACTCACGAGAGCATTTTAGGTGTTAGTTAAATCACACACCATCAGCCACGTTACGTGCACACTACCAGAATAATCCCATTAACTTGCACTGATAATGCATGCACGACGATGTGTAAATTTTCCTCCCTCTTCCTCTGAGCTGCTTTGTTCTGATGCTTCATGTGTTTTCCTTCAGGGAGAAGCTGAGCGAGCTCCGACGGGAGAAGCAGAAGTTGGTGGAGAAGATTATGGATCAGTATAGAGTCCTCGAGCCCAGCATGCCATCCCCCGCCAGCAAGGCCAAGTACATTATATAAATTTGTTTACATGTACAATACACCAAGCTGCTAATGTATTTGTTAATTACACCTGTGCAGTATGTAATACAGGAGTGAGTGATTTCATATAGAAAGGCAGTTGAAGCTGTTGGACAAGAAAAATGTGCTATCAAAACTTTTTAAATAATGATACTTGATGTGGTAGGTTTCAGATTCAGTTAGCGAAAAAGCTCTAAAGTCCCACCAGACACTACAAGACGGGCACTGTTAGTGATTAGCCAGCGAACACAGCAGAGAAAGTTGCAGCTAAAGAGCCTGAGAGATCCCTCAGGAGGTAGTGGAGACAAAAAAACAGAGTTAAAGGAGAGTAAACACTGACTTTAAATTCTCAACTGTTCCCTGAAATAGAGACTAAACCTAAGTAAATTCACATTTTGTAAAGTCATAGTTTGATTTGTGTGACTCCTTGTTTGCCTTGATCTCAACACAGAGATACAAGTACAATAGCACAAAGAAGCCATAATACAATCTGGATTCGTACACTTTATTAGGGACAGTTCAACCACTGTTTGTTTACCTCATTACAAATATGGAAACTGCAGTACATGAATGTTTTCATCCTATTTATTTACGTGCATGAATGTACAGTCGTGGCCAAAAGTTTTGAGAATCACATAAATATTGGAAATTGGAAAAGTTGCTGCTTAAGTTTTTATAATAGCAATTTGCATACACTCCAGAATGTTATGAAGAGTGATCAGATGAATTGCATAGTCCTTCTTTGCCATGAAAATTAACTTAATCCCAAAAAAACCTTTCC
>VVHJ01035947.1:0-12220 GCA_015107715.1 Tylochromis polylepis
AACAACTAGAGACACGAGACACATGAAGGGCAAGGGAGACTAAACACAGGGGTACAAGACACAAGGGGAAACTGCAAAATAACTATAACAAGTAACCTAGGCAAAAATGGAAATGAACTTAGAAGACCTAATAACTAAAACATAATCATAAACATAAATATATGATTAAACTCAAAATGCTGGGTCAAAGACCCAGGATCGTGACATAAAGAGCTGGTCCAGTGTTCCAAGACAAGGATAAAAACCACACTATTCCTGTTGAATTCGAGGTTTGACAAACCAATGGACTTTCCTTTCCAGAACCCTGGCATAGACTTTCCAAGGGAGCCTGTTGTCCCCCTATAGTTGGAGCACACCTCCGATCTCCACAGAACACTGTAGAGGTGTGTCAACCAAGACAACCCTACAGCATACAGAGCCTTCAGGAACTCAGGGCGAACCTCATCCACCCCTGCCACCAAGGAGTTGTTTAACTGCCTCAATGACCTCACCCCTGGTGATGTTCCTCGAAGTATTCCTTCCACCACCTGACAATATCCTTAGTCGAAGTCAGCAGCGCTCCACCTGCACTATACACAGTGTAGGTAGAACACAACTTTCCCCTTCTGAGTCGACTGATGGTTTGCCAGAATCTCTTCGAGGCGGTCTGAAAGTCTTTGTCCATGGCCTCTCTGAACTCCTCCCACACCCAAGCTGTTGCTTCAGCCACTGCCCGAACCGTGTGCCTTGGTCTATCGGTACTTATCAGCTGCCTTCAAAGTCCCACAGGCTAACCAAGCCTGATAGGACTGCTTCTTCAGCCTGATAGTTCCTTTCACTTCTGGTGTCCACCATATAGTTCGACAGGCACCAACCACCCTGTGGCCACAGCTCAGGTCGCTGCTAGGTATTCCTAGCGCACCCTCACTATATGTTTAGGTGCCCCGGTCTGTCCACCATCCTCCCTCGCCACCTGATCCAACTCACCACCAGGTGGTGATCAGTTGACAGCTCAGCACCTGTCTTCACTCAAGTGTCCAGAACATACGACTGCAGATCTGATGATAAGATTACAAAATTTTTCGTGGACCTGCAACCTAGGGTGTCCTGGTGCCACGTGCACTTATGGACGCCCTTAGTCTTGAACATGGTGTTTGTTATGGACAACCTGTGTGCACAGAAGTCCAGTAACAGAACATCGCTTGGGTTCGGATCTGGCAGTCTATTCCTCCCAATCACGCCCCTCTTGGTCTCACTGACATTGCACACATGAGAGTTGAAGTCTCTTATTAAGAGGACAGAGTCTCTAGGTGGAGGACCCGCCCCTGAGTGGGGACTCCAGGAAGGCCGGGTACTCAGACCTACAGGGCTGTGTCTGGCTGGCACCCATGGACTAGGTCCAGCCACCAGGCGCTCACCCTTTGGCACCCTCCCCAGGCCTGGCTCCATGGGGAGGCCTCGGTAACCCTATCCCAAGCAGGGTAAACTGTTCCCTGGGTCTCATAGGGAGTTTGAAAAACAGTGTGATGCATATAATAAAGTCAGTACAATCACACTACAATCACAAAACACAAAAAGACGTATAATTTATAAATCATGCATATTGTGACGTCCCAGGTTGCCCTTAGATTCTGCTTTTTAAAACTTCAATGTGCTGATTTATCCACCAGTCCTAGCAAACTTGGTTAGCAAGATTCTGGGGAAAATACACAGACATGCATAGCAGCTAGCGCTAAGTAATAGAGTAATAAAACACTAGATTACACTCACTAAAACTGAAACACAAACTTAAAACGTGAATTGAAGTGAACTTCTGGGATGTCTGTACCACACCGGAAGCCTTCATTTTAATCAGGTATTCCATTAAAAATGCTCCAAAAAGCTCCAACAGAACAAACACACACACATAGAGTAAGGAGCTCTAGGTGACTCGAAATAGTCAATGAGGTCTAGCAGGAACCACTTCTTTAAAACTGTTTTCTGTACAGGCTTTACACATGCTTTTTAATGGTGTAACACTGGCCATTTTGGAGCCACCCAAAAGTGTCACCTAGAGGAACTGCAGTCATTTGGCCTTAGGGTTAGTTTTCAGCTCTAAGAGTTGCTGCTTGCTGAACTATTAATGCTATAGTACTGGTATGTGAATTGTGACAATTTGTACATTAAAAAATGGACAGTTTAACAAATCACACTCACACACCATCTGTCTTACATGGAACAACAAAGAATTCCAAATGTCCTTTTACTGTGAACTCAACAGCCATGAAGCACATTTTTAGTGGTGGCATCAAAAAAGTTTTTAGAGACATGAGCATTACTGTATGCATTTAAAAATAGAACATTTGAAATAATTTAATTTATTACAGCGTTTTAAAAGTTCCAAGTACATACAATTTTGAGATGTATAAAAGCACAAATTTACATCTAATCAGTGTGGGAGTATGGCATACAATGTAATACCCTTTGTGGATTTATCCTAACAGTTTATACTGTATGATATTCACTTTGGTTTTCTTAAGGTGGACTTGCTGGTGTGTTTTAGATCATTGTCCTATGTCAGAACCCAAGTGCGCTTCAGCTTGAAGTCACAAACAGATGGCCGGACATTCTCCTTCAGGATGTTTTGGTTGACAGCAGAATTCATGGTTCCATTTACCACAGCAAGTCTTCCGAGTCCTGAGGCAGCTAAATAGCTGCAGACCATCACACTACCACCACTATTTTTTACCACTGGTTTGATGTTCCTTTTCTGAAATGCTGTGTTACTATTACACCTGATGTAATGGGACACACAGCTTATATATATATATATATATATATATATATATATTTTCCCAAAAGACTGACTTTAATTGAGGCAAGTGTGGACTGCAGTTCTTTGGATGTTGTTCTGGGGTCTTTTGTGAGCCCAATGAGTTGTCGCTGCAATCTCTGGGTAATTTTGGTCAGTCAGGTCACTACTTGGAAGGTTCACCACTGTTCCATCTTTTCACCATTTGTGGATAATGGGTTAACTTTTCCAGATTGAAAGATCTCAGTTACTTTGTTTCTCCTTTGTTCCTGAATTTCCTTGGACCACAGCATGATGTCTGGCTTTTGAGGATCTTTTGGACTCCACTTTGTCAGGCAGATCTTATTTAAGTGATTTCTTGATTGAAAACCAGTGTGGCAGACAACTCCAAAGCTTTCCAAAGATGTGATCCACCACAGTTAAATTATGTTGTAACAGGGGGGCAATCACTTTTTTACACAGGGCCATGTAGGTTTGGATTTTTGTTTCCCTTAATAATAAAGACCTTTATTTAAAAACTGAATTCTGTCTTTACTTGAGTTATCCTTGTCTAATATTTAAATTTGTTTTATGATCTGAAAAATTTAAGTGTGACTAACACACAAAAACCCCCACTTTTTTACACAACTGCATGTTAGATTGTGAATCATAAACCAACAATATGACTCAAATTCTTCCCCAGAGACAGTCTGTAGTTGGCTTAAAACCTGTGAGAGTGAAAACCCTGGCATTATAAGGACACTCTTGTTTGATCTCCCACCCGCTCAAAACATTTTTTTAAACAGTTGATGGGGAAGATTTTTTTCCCCCTTCACATGCCATTAAAAGAAGGAGATTCTGGCACACAGATATGCATGATTCATATCTGGGAGAGGCTTCACACATGTACACACAGACATATGCACACACTTTCTTAAACTTGGAAGCAGAGTGTTGTTTTATGAGTGGCAGCAGCAACATCAAACATAACTGTAAATTAATGGAACCCCCCCGACACATACACAACACAAACACACACACACACACACACACACACACACACACACACACACACTGAAGTTTAGTGAAACTCCAGAGTTTCTTCCTGCTAAAGAAGAAGACTGATTTGAAATTAAAGAGGCAGAACTGAATGCGGAGGCGTGTAGAAGGGAATGGCTGTCAGATGAACATATGGCTAGTGACTGAGTGGCTAACCAGTGGCCATATGCAATCATCTAATCATGTTTATGGCCATCAAAAAACTGTGGATGATGATTGTCTCATCTGTAAAGCTGTCTGGCATTTATATTTAAAGCATACACCTGAGCATGTGCCTTTGTCTTTTAGCAATCTGCTGCGATTAGTCCCTTGTGTCCTGTCTGATAACATTCAAAATCACTTCTGGCTCATCTTTTTACTACAAGTTTTGCAGCGCTGTGCAAATTTTGGTAAGTTTTGAAAGCTTGCCATTTGTACAAGTAGGAAATTCAATGCTCCATTTTACTAGTTCCAATAATTTATATCCTAGTCCTAATTCCTACTATGGTGATAAACCATCTCTTTCAGACAAGAGAAAGAGCTTAAAATCTGGAACAGGCTTGGAGAGGCCCCTAGAGAATGGATAAATACTTTGTTTTTCTTTTTTGTAAAGACAAAAATTGTTTTTTAAAGATTTTTGCAAATACACCTTTCTAACTGCCACTTTGGGGAGTCTATTGGGGACATAGACAATAATTAATTGGGGCTCTTCCAACTACAGTTCATCACCAATATGTTAACAATCTAATACCAACAAAAAATTCCCCGAAACCAAAATCAACATCTCTCTGGCATCAACTCGACCCACCATGTTTGAAGGAAGAAAAATGTTGAGTATGATCCAAAAAATACCATCCCCACAGTCAAACGCAGAGGTGAAAACATAATGCTTTGAGGCTGTTTTTATTCTAAGAGTCAGACTTGTAATGGACATGTACCGTAGAATCTTGGACAAGAACCTTCTTCCATCAGAAATAACAATGAAGATGGGTTCTGGATCCATCTTCCAACATGACAAAGACCCAAAACATACTGCCAAGGGTCATGGAGTGGCCTAGTCAATCTCCAGACCTCAGTCCTATAGAAATTATGTAGAGAGAGCTGACTCTTCGAACTGACAAGTGACAGTTAAAAAATCTGAAGGATTTAGAGAGTTTCTGTAAAAAGCAACGTGCCAAAATCCCTCCTGATATTTGTGCAAACCTGGTGACCAACTAAGAAACGTCTTACTGCTGCGCATGCCAAGAAGGGTTTCCCCAACAAACACCAAGTCAGGATTTACTTGGGGCATTGAAATCTTATTACATTTATTAAATTATTTTGTACACACAACAAATTGAGGTCAGGAGTATCTGTAACTGATTGACTGACTGAAAAGTTAACTGTAATCTGTGGGAGCCAAAAAATGCAACAGGCCTACCATTTTGATGTCTATTGATTTAGGAATAATAATTATTATTATTATTATTATTATTATTGTTGTTGTTGTTGTTGTTGTTGTTGTTTATGGTTTAGCAAACACTAAACTTCCTGCCACACTTAAAAGCACACATAGTGTTGCCTTTAGTAAAATAAACCTTTGTATTAACCTCAGTTATTACATTGGTTCATATCTGCTAGAATGTTAGTACTGCAAATATCGAAAGCACTCTGTACCAAGCGAAATGTAAAAAGTGTGATTTTCCAGAGAAACCCATATTTGGAATGTTGCTGACAATAAAATTGTTCAAACTGCTTTGTTGATTATACTTTCTCAGTGAGAAATGTTACTGCGTGCACAACAGTTCAGCTGTTCGGTTCAGCAAAAAATCTTTTTTGCTTAATAACACTATTAACGACTGAAATTTCACAGTTCTGCTGTGTCATGCAAATGTTCCTTAATGAAGTAAAATAGACAAAATTCTATTTTCATCACAAGACATTCAGAACTGATTTAATTTTTCAAGCTGAAGAAGGAGCATGCAGAATTTGTGGAATTCCAGATGTGACATGTGAAGGCTTGCTTCACTGAGACATGCTACACACAAAGAAGCAGAGGAAAAAGAAGGAAAGAAAAAGAACTCTCAAAATGTTATACACGAGCTAATTGTAGTATTATTATATCATAATTATAAATCATTATTAAAGCAATATTAACATAATTATATGTCATACTTTACCTTTGAGTTGTTGGTGCTGCCCTACTGCATTATGGTCACATGTAGGAGTTATTATTGCTAGCATTTTTAATAAACTGCATCTGCTTTGAACAACATATGTTAATGCTGCATAGAATTTCTCCCAAAGGATGTAGACTTAACAGGGATGCTGTACAAAAAACAGAAAATTTTATGAACCATCAGATAAACCCCAGATATTAAAAAGAAATTCATTACATACATACATAAAACTATTAGTAAGCGTAGGCTGAATGTATTGGATGGAGAACTACAAAAAAATTCTTCTCTAGGATTTTTTTTTTTTTAGTAATAGCATGCCAAAAGTCAGGCTCATAAACGTAAGGCTTTGCTGTTGTTTTATATGTGGATACTTTGAAGGCTTTTTTTTATCTGAGTGAGAGTAACAATAGTCATTGTATAAACACAATAATATATGAATGGAAAAAATGTGAAATTTAAAAAATATAAATAATATTTGAACATTTTTACTCTGATTTCTATTACTAATGTTATGCCTCTATCATTACTAATGTTACAATTAATACTATTAATTCTAATTATATAATTTATAGTTTATAATTATATATCTAATAATAATTTTAATATATACATATTATATACCACATCTTAAAAAAATACTATTAAATCCAATAGGAAGTGCCTAAAGTATATTTTGCATATTTCTACAGGATTTTGTTAACTCTGAAATCAGATGGCATGAGTAGCTCTAGCTTTTCTGTTTCCGAAAGAGACATAAACTCTAAATCAGTTAACAGACTCAGGTTCCCCCTCCTGTTGCACCTAAAAGCAGCTGCCTAACACTACATACCGTTTTCTCATTTATACAGTTGATGCCAAACCTCATATAAGATAACTGGCAGAAGTTTAGGTCTTTGTGAACACTAAAATTCATCTTAGATGTTGATGACTTATTTCTCATCAGTGATCAGTCATTTGTCATGGTGTGAATTGTCATGCTGATGAAAAAATGCCTGTCAGTATTACCATTATGTTAGACATGATGTGAATATGTGAGTGAAGATGAGGGTTAAATTATTTTAAGGTTCTAAAACAGGATATGTCTTAAGTATGTCTTAGAGTAACTTTTTTAATGTAGGCTGCAGATATTCCTAATATTTTTTGATAACTGTTGAATGACCTGTTCAACTCTCTGAGCCACAGCCACCACAATAATACCATCATTTAGACGTGTTTCCACTTAATTAACTTAAACAGCTTTTTGTGGACCCACTTCCCCTACCTTTGTTTACACCTGAGGAAACAGGATCTATGGGTCTGTATTAAAATTCAAAAACACAGCTTCACCAGGCGCCAGTTTGCCTCAGTGGGATTAGCAGGTGACCTTGTGCTGTATGGCTGAGAGCAGCTAGCACAGGTTTGAGTCCGACCGGCCCTTTGCCGTAAGTCTTCCCCACTCTCTCTCCCTCTTCTTTCCTGTCAGTCTTCACTGTACCTATCCAAAAAAGCCACAAAAAAAAAATAAAAATACAGCTTCACCTCTGCTGACAAAGCCTCACCTTTAGGGTTAGTATTAAAGATTCTGAACCATCCAGGGGTGGGGGACTTGCTTTACCCTATGACTTTTGAAGTACTGTATTGTCAGAATGAAGGGCAGAACAAACTCAAGACTCAGAAATATGACCTGCACAGATTGCACAGAATAGATGATAGCTATATTTTTGAGATGGAAAGAGTGAAGGCAGGCAGGTTCAGATAAGGAATTTTGGTTAAAAAAGAGAAGGTAAAAAACAAATACAAAAAATATTGCTCTGCACAACACAGTATAGTTAATCGGCATCTGCTAGATAGCAGAACATACAGACATTCATATTTTTGTGATAAACAATCTCTTACTTTATCTTTCTTCTCTTGGTAAGGACAATATGTGAGTCATTTATGCTTTTGGTTGCCATGGAGAACATCCCAGTGCAGCTCCACTTTCTATGCAACAGCAGAACCAGCCCCAACTCTGCCGCCTTTCCCGTAAATTAGCCCTGATTAACACACTAACTGTGGAGCTGATTTTTCTGTGCAAACATTTTAATTAGGAGTGTTCCCTCTGCCGTGTGCATCCTGACGCACCACTTAGAGCCAATTTACCCCTCCGCCTTTAAAGAGGATAATGCAGGGGAGAGAGCCAGATGGTGACACGCAAACAAGATGAATAAAACACACAAAGCCAATCAGACAAGTCTACCTTTTCATAGGCGGAAGTATGAAGCTTTCTTTGAGGCAGGCTGATGATGTGCCCTAGAAGCTGGTTTCAACTTCTGGTCTCTGCTTCCCAACTGTCTCCAATAGAGTTCATGAAGGTATCCAGCCCCTCTGTGATCTCAAGATAGAGAGGTTGGCTAGTAGTCATTTCAAAGTTAATAGCTTTAGATTAGCTTTTGTAAGCTATAAATTATAATTTATGTGATCATATGTCTACTTTTGTAGCTGGTTTATATTTATGTAGATGTAGGTAACTAGCCTAGATAATTCATATAAATGATTATAGGAAGGTCCGTCCACTACTTTGACACAAATGCAGAGACAGTAATTTTATTATAATGTTGTTGGCCCCCAGAAGACAACAATTACATGGTTTTGGTTTTGAGAGAAATATCTTAAAAACTGTCGAACCAGCTGCCATGAAATTTGACGCATATGTGCAAGGGATCCAGAGTCCAAAGGTTCTTGGTAATCTCTTGAGTTTTGATCTTGTACCAGCAGCAGGTTAGATTGTTCACATAGTCCCATAATGCCCTGCACTGGTGACATCACAATACCAAGCTCTGTGACAACAGTGGCAACTGCTGGTAGCCAATAACTATTTAAGTCAACCACACTATAAAAGCCTATAGTCCTAGAATTTAATGTTCTGGATTTGAAAAAAATATTATCTAATTTGCATATGTTTATATTTATTTCACCAATAAGGAACATATGGGACCAATATTATGTATTCAAAAATTGTAACCACTGTGTTTAGAACAGGCTGGAGCAATCTTAAAGTTATGGCTGTCCCCTCACCTCCCGTATCCACAAACAGTTTGTACAGAATGATTGCCATGTGATTGGGAATTAAATGATTATACAATCTTGAACAAAAGAAAAACAACAAAAAGATGGTTTGTGTTTAAAAAATAGAATAGTAACTTGTAATCTTAAAAAATCCATGTCAATGAAAAGATTAGAAAAGAGGTTGTGCTTTATGCTTGGCTTTGTCTGTTTTAGTGTATCATCGGGGAGAGAGTCTGTGTGTGTGACAGTGAGTCCTGAGCAGTAAAACCAATTAAAGCCACTGAAAATGAACCTGTCACACACAATCCTCTAGAGTCACATCAAAAAAGTTGAGCAGCATTTGCAGAGTGGATTTGACTGCAGGGCCCAAAGTTTTAAAAGTCAATTAACTCTCTCACTTCCAGGCACAAAGGCTGACCACAAAGTTAGTGTTAGGGATCTCATCCTAGCCAGCAGACAACTCATCACAGCAGGGAATACTGGAAATAGTTCAAGTGGTGCTGGTTGGTTGACTGTGTGTGTGTGTGTGTGTGTGTGTGTGTGTGTGTGTGTGTGTGTGTGTGTGTGTGTGTGTGTGTGTACACACATATTAACTATCAA
This sequence comes from Tylochromis polylepis, assembly GCA_015107715.1. NCBI lineage: Eukaryota > Metazoa > Chordata > Actinopteri > Cichliformes > Cichlidae > Tylochromis > Tylochromis polylepis. Next base: position 9,574 of record VVHJ01035947.1, read on the forward strand.
TATGCGACCAGACATTCACCAGCAGAGCTCATGTGCTCATGTGCTATGCATTTGCATGTGTGTATGAAAGTACAACACTTAGAAAACTGATGCGTGAGCTTGTGGTGAATGGCTGGAACTCTCAGTGAAGGTCTGTTCAGTTGAAGACTGTAGTTTCCTCATCTTAGCCTGCATTCCACTCATATTACTTTACTTTTGTTCATGTTACAGGACATTAGCCCTTGATATGAATATAAGATGAGTTATCTTATCATTTTAGTTGCTTTTATTTTAAGTTTGAGGTTTTGAAGTGACCTAACTCTATCCATCCATCATACATTTTTTTCCACTATCAGTCTATCCATCCATCCATCCATCCGTTTTCTACCTCTCATCTGTGTTTGGGTCGCAGGCGCAGCAGTCTGAGCAGAGAAGTCAGAAGTCCCTCACCCTGGCCACCTCTTCCAGCTCATTTATAAGCCAGTTGAGAGATTTAATCTCGCCAGCAAGTACTGGGTCTGCTCCAGGGCCTCCTCCCAGTAGGATATGCCTGAAATACCTCACCTAGGAGGTGTCCAGGAGGCATTCTTGACAGGTGCCCAAATCTCAATGTCAACTGGTTCCTTTTGATGCAGAGAAGCAGCAGCTCTATTCTAAGTCCCTCTCAAATGACTGAGCTCCTCACCCTATCTCTAAGAGAGAGCCCTGCCACCCACTGAAGGAAACTCATTTCTGCTGCTTGTTTCTGAGAAATTAATTTCCTTCTTTTGGTCAGTACCCAGCATGTGACCAGTAAAACAAAAGCTTCACTTTTATGCTTCGATTTGGATTTCTCATTCCTGCCGCTTTATACTCGGCTGCAAACTGCTCCAGTCTAAGTTCTAGTTCACCACCTGATGAAGCCAACAACAGACTCTCCAACACCTGGCTACACCTAGATATTCTGTCCATAAAAACTATGAAGAGAACTGGTGACAAAGGGCAGCCCTGACTGCCCTGAGTCCAACAGGCACCTGAAACAAGCCCAATTTACGGATGTACAGGGCCGACGGCCAGAAACAAAGGGCTAGACACCCCATAATCTCGAAGAACACCCTCTCCCAACTTCTCTCCTGCAGACTTTGCCCATTGCCATTCAAACTGCACCAAAGTAAATAAGTACAGAATTTTTAACTGTCTTTTTTTTGACAGGTCAAACTGTCAAAAAATAATTTTAGTGTGGAAATAATTTTAAAAACTAAAAATAAGATCCAAGTTCTAATAAAACCTCACCTATCTCTTATCCAAGCTGGCTAAGAGATACTATAAATGAAGGACGTAAACTTGAAGATGAAGTACTTGTTAGAAGTATCAGAATATTAGCAGAAATTCTATTGTGTTTGTTTGTTTTTGTTTCTGCTTTTTTATTTTTATGTTGGTCATTGTAGTTTCTCTCATTCATTTGCATGCTACCGCACAAATTGCATTTGACAAGTGTATGAGATGTATATAGCTACCCTCCAAGGACAGTGCCTGTAAATCCGATACAGACGTCATCAGTGATGTGGCAGAACTGAGAAGTGTCCTTCTGAGTTGAAGTCAAACTGGCAGACACTCTGACCACAATCCTTAGTCCTCAATCTGCCTCTGATCCACAGGGTGTGCACAGAGTGACTGACATCTACAGCTACACTACCTCAGCACCTGTCTGACTTGTGAGGCTCAGCTCACCGGATCTTTCATCTCTGTTAACATGATTATTGACACATCTGCCTTGATCTGTAGAAGCCTAGGCCTGTTCCCCAAAGTACTGACAAGTGCTGAGGTGGAGAGTGCAAAGAGGAGATGAAAAGATTTCTGGTGTGAAATAGAGAGGAGAGAAGAAGAGAGAGATCACTGAAGGGGATCATGGGTCAGTAAGGCACTAATGGTTTGGAACAGCAGCTTGAAATATATGTGCCCCTGTGCTTCATAACTAAAAAAGATGTACTTCTGCAGCAAATCTCTTCAGCAGTATGAGGCAGAATCAAAGCCCAGTGTTTCACCTTTCATCAAAGGCCAAACAAGAAAAATGAAGAGAAATAACTTTATGCATATTTACAGACACAACATAAAGGATCCTGCTGGATAAATGCAACTTTCAGTAATCACCTGCATTGCTTCTACATTCTAATAACCATCACATTATTATATAAAGCCAAAGTAGCATTAAATAAATAAATAAATTCAGTTCCATTATAACAGAAGTTAATAATCACATAAATAAAAACACGTTAAATCTAGGTTTTCTTTCAGTTCATATGACAAATTAATGGATGTTTTCACACTATACTTTGTTGCTGTGATCAAGTGTTCAAGACAGAAAAAAGGTACTATTGGACTATTGCTTAGATATGTGTGAAACTGCTTCAGAGTTTGTGTACTTGCTCACTTATGTTTGTTTGTTTTTATCTGAACAACAGCTTTGTCTGGAGTCACCTTCTAGCCTTCCAGCCTCATCACAGCTGCAGCAACCCTGCACTCAGGCCACTTCTCAACTGCAGCAACCTTGCTTCTAAGCCTCGTTGCAGGTGCTTGACCCAATGGAAATCATGCTGCCTTTAGCACAGGTTGGTCCCAGTACAGAGGACAAGGTTGCACAGAGGCTGCATCTGCTGACGTCAGGCCCAGCCAGAGGCGGTTTTGCTTG
>VVHJ01035947.1:12580-23242 GCA_015107715.1 Tylochromis polylepis
GCATCCAGAGCCTGAGCAACTAGAGGCGCCACCTGGTGCTGATCCAACTGATCCTGAGCTTCTTGAGTCAGAGACACCAGAAATCCTAAGCCTGTGGGCCCTGAGTCATCTAAGTCTATAGGTCGCGAGCTGCCTGAACATAAAACAGAGTGTCCAGAGCCAGAGGGTCAGCTTCCAGAGAGACTCAGCTTCTTTTGCTGTCCTTTGCTGCCAAGATCCTGGGTTGGCCCCCACCCAAACCTCCACAGGGGTCCAACTTGTAATTCTAAGAGAAAGATATAAATTCTTTTTGGCATTGTAACAACGCCATAGTCACACATTGCAGTTTTAACTGTGCTGTTAAAAAAAGATTAGAGAAGTGTGTCATGATCAAATTCACATGACAGCTTGACAGCTCATTAATTTCTAGGCTAATGAAATGTTGGATAAAGATAAGTTCTTGGGCCACAATAATTTACAATTTATTATTACAGTTACAATTTATTTGTCATGCTCATTCATTAATTTTAGTAACAAAAATGTTTTATTGCATTTTTATATAAACAATAAAAAAAATTAAAAAATTCAAACAAAGCAACAAAGAAACCCCAAAGGCTAAGAATGATGACTAATTATTTTTCTATGACCTATTTTTATTAAATGAAACAAGACACAAAACAATACAACACATTAAATCAAGATAGTATGCACTTGGACCTGTAATCATCCTGTTGCATAAACACCAGTCTAATATTACAAATTCAACACACAACTTTTAACTCCAATATCATACTTTAGTAACTACATTAATTTGTTTATCATTACGTCTTTAATAGTATATTACTGTTACTGTATTAATATTACTGAGTCATAATATGAAGTGTTACCAACATTTGCAATGAAAATATAAATGGATTGGAACAAATTAGGGTGTTCATAGTGGCAAAAACATAGCAAGCATAGATGATCAGAAGTTTAAATGCCTGAAACTGAACAACTCCATAAAATGCTGTTGAACAGCAACAAAACACCTACATTTACACCATGCCTTCAAGGAAAGCTTACCAACCATAACTTCACTTATGGTACAACATGCTTTTTTGTCTAACAAAAAAGGCATATTCCTGACAGCTGAAAGGAATTTTATATAATTATTGTATGGTGACACTAATGACCTTGTACCAGATAAAATCTGTGGTGATTTAGAACACATTTTGCTACAACCCTATTGTTTTAGAAAATGCTGGGAAACCTCCACCCACTGTTGGGAGTAACACTAGCTTTCTTGTGAAATCAACACTGTGAAGTTGTTTCACATAATATGACTTTTAACTCCTTGTATCAACACCAGCTCTTTTGGGGAGGAATAACCATCTTTTAGTTGAATTAGACTAAACAAGAGCTGATATAACTATATTTTTCCTCTCAATTCTAACACAGAAAATCTTATAGGCTGGTTTTTGCTGTGCTCCCCACAAATTGCAGGTAAAAGCCCAAAATGACTGCAATTTGTAGATTTTTCATTTATTTAGTTTAGCGATGCCTGTCAAATGAGGAAAAAAAGACGTTCTTGGCATGTGTGGCAAGTGGTAACTTGCTTTTAGCAAATGTGGTAAAAAGGACCTGGCTTTGTTTTCCTTTCTTTAGTCACCAACATTCTCCATGTGTCTTTCCTTGTTTCTTTCCATCCAAATTGTGGAAGACACAAGGAAAGACACGTGGAGTCTCTTGTGATTGAAATGATATGTAGAATTTCCAGAGCTATGCTAACTTTCTTTCTTAGCCCAGCTTCTTCCAATTTCTACTGCATATTGACAGCAGATCAACCAGTCTTCCTACCTGCTGTTGTTAGAAGCAGTAAAACCATAGATATGAGGTGATTTGCTGAAAACAAAAACCCTAACCAAAGTCACGTACAAAGAGCTTTGTCAAACTGTATTTCTGGTATGATTCCCCAGTTTCATTAAGCTTCATAGGCAACATCACTCCTCGTGTGCTTTGCCACTTGTACATGGCCAAGCAGTAACAAAAGACTTACGGATGGAATTCTGTGCTCATAGTCGTCAACCTTACAGAAGTGATGCAAATACAGTTAGTATGTCATGAGGTGCCCCAGATCCAGCACAACTGATTGTGATTCATTTTAATTGAATTCAATTCCATTTACTTATATAGCACCAAGTCACAACAACAGTTGCCTCATATCGTAAGGTAAAGACCCTCCAATAATACAAAGAAAACCCAAAAAATCAGACAACCCCAATGAGCAAGCACTTAGCAAAAGTAGGAGCCAGCAATTAATAATAACTAATGATTAAATACAAAGTGATGGATAAACACATGATGCTATACATGAAATGTAATGATTGACTTTTATGCTTGTGAGCAGAATGGACTGCCCCACATCATCGCGATCAGGCCATAATCAGAGTGATACTGTGTAGTCTGAACCCAGAAAAAGATAATGAGCAGTCTAAGATTGGGCAGCAGAGCACTGAGGAGCTTTGTGCCCAAGAGATTTGGTTTATGTGTGATTTGGACCGCCCTCACACTCCGGGAAGCTGGATGATGAGGGCTTGGATCAGGGTGACATTGTTAGAGCTCAGTTGCAGTCAGACAGCAAGTGTGAGCAAGCACCCCAGCCAAGTCCAGCCAGTCCCAGCTTCCAATGTCTCTGCCATGCACCATCTCTCTCTGTAGCTCCGGGGCGCCATGCTAACCACGAAGGAACAGGAGCAGAGATACTAAATATACCCCCAGTGACTCTTGGGTAATCAGAGTCTTCTGTCGCCCAGAGAAGTCTCCGTCTAATTGCTCTCCGATTAGACGAGCTGCCAAGTTTCTTAGTGAAAGGCATGGAGTGAGCCTCCCTCATGTGCTGTTACACTGACATTGTCTCTATAAGACACAAAATAGAGCAGATGGAGAAAAGTCGGGCAAAAATCTAGATGCTGTCCTCTAAAACACCATGCTTTGCTCTTCATTTGAGCACATTGCGCAAGGTTATCTGCAGTTCTAGATTTTTTTTCCCCTTTGAATCACAAGGGAGATTTTTTTTTTTTGAAGCAAAACTTTGAAAATCTCTACTTTTTGTAATCTAACAACTTCAGCTAGAGTGCAAGCTTCCTTACAAGCATAACAATTAGCTCTGCATTTCATTCTGCCAGAGTCAGGGGAAAGAGAAGAGACGCTCCACAGCAGCCCGTGTGTTTAAAAAAAGATCAAATGAAAGTGAATTTATTAAAGACAGATATAAATATGATTCTATCCCCTCAATCTCCTCCCTCCCTCCCTTTCCAACTTAGAGGATTCTGTGCTAATTAGAAATGTGTTAAAATCACAAAGGAGGGAGAGAGGAGATCATACGGTATTAATGAACAGAGACAGAGGGATATCATCCAATCTCCAACTCTATCTGCATCTCATCTCTCCCACTGCACACACACATTCTCGCTCTTATTTTATCTGCCTTTGTTTCTCCTCTTCTTGATTCTCTCAAAAACTTTGTTTCTCTTTCTTTCTTTCTTTTCCTTTTGTTGTTCAACCCATGACTCCCTCTGCCTTTTTTTAGTTACAAATTCCTTGATTATTTAGTTTTTTATCTCCAATTCCCCCCATCCCCCATCCCTAAACTCCCCTCTCTCTCCAATACCCCATCCTTTAGTGGTGCCAGCACCCCATTAGGCAGCTGTGTTCTGCTTGGCGTGGTTAGAGGCCTGGCACTGTGCCCTGCTCAGAGTGTCTCAGCAGCCCTCGCCCATCCGTCTGCCCGCCCAGCCCCATGGTCCTTAATTAATGAAAGCTCTGTTGTTTTTGTTTACCAGCCTGTTATATGCTAATCCAGCTAGCCCTGTGAGTGCGTGCCTCTCCTTCCTTTTTCTCTGAGTGTGTGTATTGGTGTTGTCAGCTGATTAGCTGAAAATCCTTGACCCAAAGGCAGGTCTGATAGCCATTTAATTGCTACTTATTTGTCCATCTCTTTATGACTTGTGTACATTCAAAAGGTCGCTTCACATTTATTCTATTAAAACAGAATAAATATCACACTCCTTTGAAAGGTTATAGAAGGGAATCCCGAAGAGCTGAAATATGAAGCCAACATTTAATCTAAGGAGCTTGGGAAGAGCTTGGACTTCCGTTTTTCAAGACGTTTCACTTCTTATCCGAGAAGCTTCTTCAGTTCTAAAACCAAATGGTGGAGAGTTACATTTAAACCCTAGTGGGAGTTGTCCCTTAAGAGTGTTGTTGACCCACTATTGATCATGTGCCTCATCACATGAGCCAAGGTGTGAAAAAGAGTGTGGGTCATTATCAGCAGAGGTTTTGGGTGAAGCTGCTGTGAGACCTTGCCTCACCCTATCATGTGACTTGTTGACATCAACTGACACAAGAAGTGTCTTTGACCGTCACATGTCACATCTTGTCATGTCACATGATTTGACCACCCTATCATGTGACTTATTATAGTGTGAGACAAGTCTCTGTGCTATTAAAATACACAACTTTACAGCATAAAATACATATTTAGACAAAAAGTGATTTTAGCCTTCATGGATAGTTTTCCACTTTAAAACAACTGAATGGGGTAAATTTCTTGCAACTCAGTGGCCAACATAGGTTGTTGGAGCAGCTGATGTCTGCTAGGCCTCACCCCTGTTTAACAGTACTGCTCTATCATGTTTGTGCTGTTCTCTGAAGCATTCAAATGGAATTACCTGATAAATATTATGTCTTGCTGTATAATAGACAACCCACAAGTTTCTGCTTCAGTTTTAGTGAGGGAAATGCCAGTATTTCATCAGTCATTAACTTAGCACTAATTACACTAGTTACACCAGTATGTTTTCTCTAGTCTGTTGCATTAATACAGTTTATGAATGAGGCTTGCTAACCAGGCTTACTAGCATTAGCTGATAAATGAGCTCCACCCCTTCATCCATATAAGGTCACTTTTTGTCCACATAACCAAACCAAGATGCTGGATTTGGCTGCATTTTGTTTTGCTAATCTAGTCCTCGGCTTGATTGTTTAATCTTTATTTAGCTTCAGCTTCCATATAGAATTTGTTCTTTACTGTGGGCTTAGATCGCTTAGCGTTTTCCTATCTGTTCCTTCCCATCTTGTCTTTCTGTGTTTGTCTTTTACTTCCAGTGTTTCTTTCTCCCTGTTTTCATGTGATCTGAGTCTTCTTGTCACTGTGTTTAGTATTTGTCTTTTGGTTACTTCCTGGGGCCTGTATTATGAGTCGGTGTTTTGTCTAATACTGGTAAATTTAAGGTTAACCTTGGGTTTTCTGTATTGCAAAAGTAGTTCAATTTTAACTGTTGTATATCATCACTGTAACTGTAACTGCTCTGGAGCAGGTTATGTTCCAGATTAGAGATCACCAGGTCAAAAATCCCCTCCTACTGACAGATCAGTTCTCCAGAACTCCAGAAAGCTTTTGCTTTGAAGAATTATTTTCTTTGGTGTCCTGTGTTGTTCTTCCTGTCTGTGTCTTCCTGATTGTGTGTGTAAATACTTTCACTTGTGCTTCTTTCCAGTCCTGTTGACCATTCCCTAATCAAATCCCTGTGTAAAAATACTTCTGGCTTCACCTTAGTCATTGTCACAGACTATGTTTGTTTGTCATGTGCAGATCTGTGGATGATGGAATTCTGCTTTTCATCTTTGGACCTTGTTTAAATTGATTTAGGCATTTACATTTTCAGGTTGTTTTTTTTTTAATGACTATACAAATCTCGATTCTAATGATCTGGTGTTTACTGCACGGCTGGGCTTAAGATGAGTGTATAAGTGGTTTAGTCCTTCCCATGATTTGAAAGTTGTTGTCAGTTCAGAAGTTGAGAGATTTCCAGATTATACAGCAGGAGATTCTGCAGTTTGATAACAAGAGAAAAAGACTGGAATATCTTTGCTTGGTGTTTTAACTTGTCGTGACCAAGTGAGTGTTTTTAGGCAGACTACATATTCTACCAGAATACTTCACAGAACGTAAAATTTCTCCCAAGATTGGCAGACCATAATGCTTTATGAATTCCATCATCATTCATGCCTGTCTGCTGCCATTTCCTGTGTCTCTTTCTGTCTCCCTATGGTCTCTTTCTCTCTCATGGTCTCTCTCTCTGCTGCCCCCTTCTCTTGTGTGAGTTCCTGGAGGTATGGTCATCGTAGTAGATCCTGGCTGGGAAATTTGATGCCAACTAATCAAGAAAACAACACACTGATTTGGAACAGGAGAAAATGTTTATTATTCTTGCTGACGTGTGCGTATAGCATTCCATTTCCAGTAGCCTATGTGTTTTGAATAAATCGAACATCCCAAAAGAGCAACTGACTTTAAGTTATTTACTGCTTGAAAATATTTTAAAAAAAGAACAAAAAAAACCAATAAAGCATCATCTCATGTACGCTGTATATTGTATGTCTTTTACATACTTTTGCTGCCATGATGCCAGGTCTCTCTTGGAAATGAGATTTTTAATCTCACTGCAATTTTTACCTGGATAAATAAAGGATTAATAAAAGATAAATAAATAAAACACTGAGAACAAACTACAGTAACAGAAATCAAGATGGGTGAGCACCTTACTACCTAGTTTGTGACTGCATCTGCAAGTTATGAGGAAAAAAGAAATGGAACAAATAAAAATTGTGTTGTAATTGTCATAACTTCTGCATAATCCGGTGTAAATGGAATTCAATTTCATCATCATTTGATGTTTTGAATAGAAAACATGTTTCAAGGCAACAGTGGCATTACTGAGATGTTGAAAAATTCCAGAATATTTCCCCTTCAGCCCAGATAGAGAAGCTTCTTACCTTCTGCTTCGTACAAATTAATATCAACTAGCACAGGCTTAGGCAGGATTTAGACTATGCTGAATTTATAAATTAAGAAATAACGTGAATGACATGAATGTGTGACATTACTGGTTCTGCTTGGTTTAAATTACCTGACCTGTTTAAATACAGGAAAACATCTTCAATGATTTCTGAAAGGTTCTCAGCTACTTAATTAGAGGGATGATTAATGACTAATATGATGTGCTTGTGTCTTCAGCCTCCCACCTCATCTGCTTGTTTGTATTACACAAATACTGTTTGGTTTCACAGTGTGTGCGAAAGGTATGGACGGTCATGTTTTTCATTTGGACAGTGCATTCTGACTTTTCGTGTATCTAATTAAACAGAAAGATGCAACCCAATTTCCCACAAAAGAGGGAAGCTGCATCATAGAACATGATAGGATGATATTTGTTATAATACATATGTAAATAAATAAATTGCTAATCATCACATGACAGCTGTATATGACAACAGTGTCACACCAGACAACACCACATTTTCGTGTTTTAAATTAAACTGTGCTGACTTGTAAACAGGGTGTAACAACAAGGCTTTAAAAGCCACTTGAGCTGCGTTGTGCTTGCACTAACCTTTCCTGTCACTATAAATTATGGAAAGGAGATGAGCAGAGGGATAGGACAGCTCTCTGAAGAGGTGGGATGAAAGTGGGAGACGAGGAGAGAGACAGAGAGAGATGGGAAGTTAGAAGGGAATGAAGGGAGACAGATCACAAATGGGAGCAGAGGTGGAGAAATCACTGAGTAACAAAGGTTGCTTGAAGAGAACAGAAAAAAAAAGAGGAGATCAGAGAACAGAGGGATGAACTTTCTTTCTCCCATCAATTAGAAGGCTAATTTCTCTCTGGTTGGGCGCCAGAGTGCTAGAGACAGGCTGCATTAGAGTGGAGCTCAGAAGGGATAACAAGGGGCTGTGGGACCATTCTGGTCCTGTCGCGTCCTATCCAAACATTAGCAGTACAAAGGCACTACATAACCTAAACAACATGGAGGGTCTACAAGGGGGCTTCCCAGAAATATTCAGCTGTGTTTCCTGATAGATGTAGATTAGACCACAGACCCCCATTTGATGAAGATTTACTCCAGGGAAAAGCCCATATGGGGGATTCCTTCTGTTGTATTGGTTTATTCTGGAACTTCTCAGGAGAGAGTTTTTGTATTCGAAGTTAAAATTATGGATGAAAAATTGCACATACAATAACAAAAGAACACAGAACAACATCTAAAGAACTTTAGTTGTCTCACATGAGGGGACTGTGGCTCAGTCAATTTTGGACTCAACTGGATTTAACTCAGGACTTAAATCCAACTATGCCTGGATTTAAGACCTTGAACAGGCCATCTGTGCTCGATAACCCTCCCGTGTGGCCAAATTAAAACTATTATTACATAATGAGAATCACAGTTATTAAAATAAGAAATCAGGAAGGAGGTAAATACTTTTTCATTGCACTGTATGTCACTTTTTCTGCTTGCATAAAGTGTTCTGTCTGTTAGAACTATGCCTTTCTGCAGTAACTAGAACTCAGCGTGTGCAAAAATCCCAGAAGCAAAATTAGCAAGGTTTCAATTTTAGGTTTTCAATGCTTTAAATATTGAAGGTATGAAAACTGTAAAGAAATTCATGTTTTTAAGTATATTATTGATCCACAATTAGATTTAAATATTTGGGAACACTTAGATTTTGTTTTTTGAATGGTCAGTGGTAACACAGTTTTTAACATAAAGTTGTTTTAAAGTTGTTGTTTTTCTATTGTTTCTTAAACTTTATGAATCCTTCAGAGTCACCCAGTTAAACCTGCTGCTGAGCCTTTACTAAATGTTTCTGAAAAATCTTTTGCTGCCACAGAAAAAATATACTGAAAATGAGAAATGAAAGTTCCATACCATTCATAAAGCTTCCTGACATCTTACTGCAGAAATGAAGCTGGGAACAAATCGGTCAAACAGTCATTAATTACAGCTGTCAGTGATGATGAACTTGGATAAATGCTGACTGTCGGAGAAAATTATTCTGAGCACTTCAAGAGCCTGTAAAAGCTGTCTCATCATCATTCATCCTATACTTAGGCCAGTACAGAATGTGTCTGCCATTATTTTACAAAGATTGGACACACAGGAGCAGACTCAGACAACTGACAAAAAGTTTGCGTGATTATTTACGACAGGATTTGGGTTAATAAAGTCCAGACTGTTACTCAGGTGATGGCTAACTGCAATAGTAGTGTTCAAGGTAGGTAACTGGGAAGCAGACAAGACATAAGAGTTACTGATCAGAAATTACAAAGTAAAAGTCAAACAGCTACCCTGTTTGACTTTTACTTTGTAAAATCAATTTACCACCATAATCTGGAAGAGAATTCCTGCCACAGCTGGTCCTTAAATATACAATACTGGTTATGGCTATGACTTGCAGGTGTGTGAGAGCAAGCTCAGGAAAGGGCAGATCTGTCCATAGACGGAGGCACAGGTAATCTGCCCACCTCTTCACCTGAGAGAAAAGAGGGGAAAAATAAGCCAGAGAGAGAGTGAAAGAAAAAAAGAGGAAGCATCCCCCATATTTTAACAGTGGCTAGACATTGTCTGTTTGATTATGGAAAAACCTATTAGCTGATTAATCAGAAGTAGTGCATTTGTATTATTGATGCAATCTCATGATCTTAAAATTAATCCATTGAAAATACATACAAGCGGGGGCTGGTTTGTGGAAGCTGCCATGTTGCCCTGTCATCTTGAATACAGTGGCAAAGATGAATATTGTCATTCTGCCTAATTGCAAGTTATGTATTGTTTCAATCTTAAATATGATCAGCCTATCTCTGTTAATCAGCTATGTGCCACAGGCCTTCAAGCTGGCAGTAGTTAAACCATTACTTAAAAAGCCATCACTTGACCCAGCTGTCTTAGGTATGTAGGCTAATCTCCAACCTTCCTTTTATCTCAAAAGTTCTTGAAAGAGTCGTTGTCAAACAGCTAACAGATCATCTGCAGAGGAATGGCTTATTTGAAGAGTTTCAGTCAGGTTTCAGAGCTCATCATTGTACAGAAACAGTTTTGGTGAAGGTTACAAATGATCTTCTTATGGCCTCTGACAGTCGAATCATCTCTGTGCTTGTCCTGCTAGACCTCAGTGCAGCGTTCGATACTGTTGACCATAATATCCTATTAGAGCGATTAGAACATGCTGTAGGTATTACAGGTACTGCACTGCAGTGGTTTGTATCATATCTATCTAACAGACTCCAATTTGTTAATGTAACTGGAGAGTCCTCTTCACATACTAAGGTTAATTATGGAGTTCCACATGGTTCACTGCTAGGACCAATTCTGTTTACATTATACATGCTTCCTTTAGGCAGTATCATCAGAAGGCATAGCATACATTTTCACTGCTATGCAGATGACACCCAACTTTATCTATCCATGAAGCCAGATAACACACACCAATTAGTTAAATTGCAGGAATGTCTTAAAAACATAAAGACCTGGATGACCTCTAGTTTTCTGCTTCTAAATTCAGATAAAACTGCTATTGTACTTGTACTTAAAAATCTTATAAATGCGGTATCTAACCAGATTCTTACTTTGGATGGCATTACCTTGGCCTCCCATAACACGATGAGGAATCTTGGAGTCATTTTTGACCAGGATATGTCCTTCAGTGCGCATATTAAATAAGCATGTGGGACTGCTTTCTTCCATTTGAGCAATATCTCCAAAATTAGAAATATCCTGTCTCAGAGTGACGCTGAAAAACTAGTTCATACATTTATTACTTCTAGGTTGGACTACTGTAATTCATTATTATCAGGATGTC